>BOPN01002143.1:3043-5543 GCA_017312705.2 Penaeus japonicus
TCTCTCTCTCTCTCTCTCTCTCTCTCTCTCTCTCTCTCTCTCTCTCTCTCTCTCTCTCTCTCTCTCTCTCTCTCTCTCTCTCTCTTCCTCTCTCTCTTGCTCTCTCTCTCTCTCTCTCTCTCTCTCTCTCTCTCTCTCTCTCTCTCTTTCTCTCTCTATTTATCTGTCTTTATCTCTCCCTCTCTTTCTCCCAATCACACTCTTTTTCATTTCCTAATAAAATCTGTTTATATATCTGTCCAAGTTAGTATGTTATCTCACTAATGTTTCAGCGTAATTGCTCAGATTAGCTCACCAGATACGTCACTTTAACTTCGTGTTAATATGTCATATGCCACTTATGTTATTTGTATTTCATTTGATGAAAAACACAAATGGAAAGTGACAGTTATCGAATTGTGCGTCATCATAAACAAAATCGGGTTTTGATTCTTTGATGCACAACTGACATTTTTTGCACACACATACTGACATTTTTTGCATATACATATACACACAAATACACGCGTTCATGTACAATCACACACACACACACACATACAAACGCACACACACACACATATACAAAACCCCTACCCGTGCCACACATACACACACACACACATACACATATATATATATATACACAACACCCCCCTTCCACCCCCCACCCCCAAATCCACACACACACGCACACACACACGCATATACACAAAACCCCTACCCGTGCCACACACACACACACACACACACACACGCATATATATATAAACACACACAACCCTCCTTCCACCCCTCACCCAGCCCCCCCCCCCCACACACACACACGAAATCCACACACGTAAGCACACACACACGCGCAACCCTCTCGCCCTAATTCAAAATCCTATAAATAAACTGCTAAGTAAGGTACAGTTATAAATTCATTTTTGGAAAAACTCATCCGGGTGGAAATTTTGGTTTAGATACGGCCTTTTTGCAGAATTGATTCATTAGGATTATCATAATAGATATAATTTCTGTCAGCCCGTAATTGTTTTCGTCATAATGCTACAGCCATAGATGATAAACTAATTATTTTTAAGTCCTATTATTACCATTCAAATCATGGATATCGCGGTCTTATTAAGAGAAACATTGTTGCCATAACAAAGCCTGTATTATTCTTATCAATAACAGTTGATATCATTATCATTGATAATATACTTTGCAGTTTGAAGGTTCATACTGACATTACATTTATTGCCATATCATTATCATTATTGCCATTATTGTTTTTATTATCATAATCATCATTATTATTATAATCATCATTATCATTATTATTATCATTATTATCATCATCATTATTATTATCATTATTGCTATAACTATAGTATAATTATTTTCATCATTATCATTATTGGTGCTGTTGTTATCATCATTGTTATCAACATTATCTTTATTGCTATTAGTATTATCCTTTTTTTGTTATCACTATCATTTTAATTTATTAGAATCATTACTATTATTAGTGATATCATATCCATCAATACTGATGTTATTATAGAAATTGTAATCACCATTACCAATAATGATATCATACCTTTTTATCAGCATTGTCATTATTGATATTATCATCGCTATTGTCATGTATATCATTATCACTTTTCTTATCATTATCATGATGATAATAATGGTTATTATCATTATCCCTACTTATCTTTATCCTCATCTTTATTATTATTGTAATAATCATGAGGATTATAATCATCATTATCATTATCATCATTATCATTACTATCATTGTTGTTGGTGTTATCCTTGGCATTACATCATCATTGTTATTGCTATCATTATCATTTTTTATCATTATCACTATCATTATCATTGTTATCATCATTAATCTCATTAGTTATTGTTATCAATATGATAACTGCTATCATTATAATAGTTGTCATTATAGTAATGACTGTCATCATCATGATAATTATTTTCGCTATGATAATTGTTATAATTATCACTATTATGATTATTATTACTACTGTCAACATGATTTTTATTATCATCTTTGCTTCCATTACTATCTTTGTTATCATTATCATTTTTGTTGATATCATCATCTTTACCATTGTTACCAATATCATTATTTTTACCATTATTGTCATCATCATGACTGTTGTTATCATTTTTACTATTATAATTATTATCATTACTATCATCATCATCATTATCATTGTTATTACTATCATTATCATTATTACCTATTTTTATCATTACTATTATTATCATCATTATCATTATCATACCATTATTGTTTCATTTTCATTACCATGATCATTATTACTTTCTCTTCCTGTCTCTTTCTCTCTCTTCATCTCCCTCTGTGTCTTCTTACCCCCCTCACTATCTCCTCTATATCTCTCTCTTTCTCACTCCCTTCCTCTCTGCTCCCCCCTCTCTTTCTCTTTCTCTCTCCCCTCCCCCTCTTTCTCTTTCTCCCCACCCCTCTTTCTCTTCCCCCCCCCCTTCTCTCTCTCTC
>BOPN01002143.1:28043-30543 GCA_017312705.2 Penaeus japonicus
CATTGACATAATTCGCATGTCTTCGATTCTGCGCTTTGTCCGCCAATCTCTTATCCTTCCAGCCTCCTCATTGCGAAGAGTTAAGGGCGATCATCAGCCATTAAATCCACTGAAGAATATTGGAACGCCGTGAATCGAGGTGTTCTGGTTGCGTTCGAGATTGGCTATGGCTTTGACTTGGTATATCGTTTTGATCGTTTAATCTATCTTTTTTTCGTTTCTTGGTCTTTTTCGGTCTTCGGTGTAATGGCTTTGATACGTGCTAATTGCTAAGATTTACTTCCATTTGCTCTCTTTTTCCAAATGTCGGATCACCTTATACATATATTGATAAGAGTATTGGAACATCGTGATTCGAGATGTGGGTTCGAGACTAGCTTTAGCTCTGGCTTCGTCTTTTGTTTTTATCATTTCCTTTTTCTGTGTCGCCGTCTTTGGATTAATGGCTTTGTATTGTTTCGTAAGTACTAAGATTTGTTTCTCTCTTCTTTTTAAATAATAGTATATAGATTTGAATCGAGGATAGTATTAGAGCATAATGAATCGAGGTGTTCCAGAGAACTCGAAATTGGGTTTGGCTTTGACTTCGTCTGCAGTTTTTCGTTTCTCTTTGTGTCTTGGTCATTGCTTTAATGGCTTTATTTGGGTGCTTGATTACTATTTTTCTATCAGTCTCTCGTGTTCTCTTTTTTCTATAAGATAAGTTTATAAATCCCAATCGGAAACTCTGGAGTAGGAGTAAGGAATTTTTAAGGTTCAATTTTCTTTTTTTCTTTTCAAACTTTGGCGATTTCACACGTCACTGCGCTTGTTTAATTGTTTTGTACCTTGTGTCTGCTTGGTTGCTACGTCGATCAAGGCCAAATAAGCTAAATAATATGATAATCGTCAAAATAATTAATATCAATAATCAATAATCAATTGAGAATGCGGCGATAATGACTTACTTGGTAAACACACACACACACACACACACACACACACACACACACACACACACACTCAGACGATCGTAAACACACGCAAGCTACCCCCCTTCCTCCCCACCACACACACACACACACACTCAGACGATCGTAAACTCACGCAAGCTACCCCCCTTCTTCCCCTGCCACACACACACGCACACACACACACACACACTCAGACGATCGCAAACACACGCTAGCTACCCCCCTTCCTCCCCCGCCACACACACACGCACACACACACACACTCAGACGATCGCAAACACACGCAAGCTACCCCCCTTCCTCCCCCGCCACACACACACACACACACACACACACACACACTCAGACGATCGCAAACACACGCAAGCTACCCCCCTTCCTCCCCCGCCACACACACACACACACACACTCAGACGATCGCAAACACACGCAAGCTACCCCCCTTCCTCCCCCGCCACACACACACACAAACACACACACACTCAGACGTTCGCAAACACACGCAAGCTACCCCCCTTCCTCCCCCGCCACACACACACACACACACACACACTCAGACGATCACAACACGCAACCCCCCCTCCTCCCCCGCCACACACACACACACACACACACACACACACACACACACACACACGTCCCCAGACCTGATCCGCACACATGAATTCAGATGCTTAAAGGATTAAAGCATCCAGTACCGAGTGATAAAGATGATGATGCAAAACTCCCGCTGACGATTGCCGCTGACAGGTCGCGGAACAATTTCGTCAGCTTAGGGAAAGGGATTAGCTCAGGAATTACTTAGGTGTTCTGGAACTTTTTTATTTTTCACTTTCATCAAAAAAAGAAAAAAAAAAAAAAAAAAAAAAAAAGGGCAGTAGCAGCAAAATGTAGAATGATTTTTTTTTTTTTTTTTTTTTTTAGGGTCAATTTAATCCCGTGTTTCAACTTTCAATATCAAGTTATAACTGCTGCTTTGACAGGGACCTACTTCTTATTAGGTCCTAAGTACCGGATGTTAATACCCTAATATAATTTGTTATCAAAGGCCGTAAAAGATCCCTTTGGCGTGCAAATGCAAACAACCAACAATTCCAGGAGTGTTTCACATTTAGAAATGACGTTAATTAAAGTGTGCGTGTATGCATGTACGTACTCCTACCTACATGTAAGTGTGTAGGCATTACCCTGCGCGTGTGTGTGTCTCTGCACCGCTAGAGAGTGGGAAGCCTGATTAATTTGCGAACAATTAGCATATTGAAAGGGGTCATCCACTGTATCAACATTTGATTTACATCACACAAGGCCAGGCAACCTTTTTCACCCTTGTTGCCGAACGGGTTGGAAGAGCTGCCGTCGCTGTCTGGTAAAAGCCAGGTGTGTTTAACAGGGTACGGCGGGGCGGGGGGGGGGGGGGGGGGATCTTGGAGTCACCTTTTGGTACTTTAAATGGCCGAGAAGACGGGTTGTGAGGGATTTATGACTGGGTTACGTATGCGTAAAAATACTTATGCACTTTTACGTTAACATACACACACACTTACATA
>BOPN01002143.1:51463-53963 GCA_017312705.2 Penaeus japonicus
AACAAGAGGAGCAGCGTCACAAGCACCGGGAAGGGGAAGACCCAGCAGAAGTAGCAGCAGCAGAAGTAGCAGCAGCGGCAGAAGTAGCAGCAGCGGCAGCAGCGGCAGCAGAGGCTTTCAGGACACCTGGACTACTCAGCCGTTTGTCAAGTTTATTCCCGACACGTGTACGTGAGAGGCCTGCCAGGGACACCGGGGGCCTGGTTATTTAGGCTGATGGGCGGATGCGCGGGTGGCGCGAGGGCTGGGAAGGGTGAGTGGTGGGGGTTGGGGTGGTCGGGGTCGGGGTGGGGGTGGGGGTTGAGGGGGTGACAGTGATGGGGGCTTCTTGGTTTGATGAAGGAATGAAGCTTTTGGAAGCAGGGAGTCTTGCTCGAGTCGAGGAGCTGCTGGGAGATGAAGGAGGGATCTGAAGGGCAATTGGATCGCCATTTTTGGTATTGCTATTTGCTGGAGTTGCCTTTTGCTCTTGGTTTGGAGAAGCCAAAGGCACGCTGTGGGTGGGCCTCTGTGTCATCATTTCGCACGATTCTCTCTCTCTCTCTTTCTCACTCTCTCTCTTCCTTTCTCTTTCTCTCTTACCTCCCTCAATCTCTCTCTCTCTCTCTCTCTCTGTCTTTCTCTCATTCTTTCTGCCTTTTTCTCTCAGTCAATATATATATATATATATATATATATATATATAGATAGATAGATAGATAGATAGATAGATAGATAGATAGATAGATAGATAGATAGATAGATAATATATATATATATATATATATATATATATATATATATATATATATATATATATACATATATATATATACATATATATCATTAAACATACCCAAAGGATTGCTGATATTAATAAATCTACGTCAATTTGGTCCCATAAACGCAGAGTATTTCATCCGCCCGACATCATAGACGCATAGCAACATAGCACCAATCAGCTGTAGTGCCACTGTGCCGGTGTATTTGTAGCAGTAATTGCCTAACAACATTGTGTTCTGACTGCAGCGATGTTGGTGCACCGTATTACACAGCAATATGTAAATAACATGTTTGATCGTGTGCCTCTGACAGCTCGCAATGTGATGCCAGCGGATGGCGATGCAATAGCAATGTGGTAACGCACGTGAGGCATCCACTTCTTGGCGTGAATTTATCTGTTGTTGTTGTTGAAGTCGTGATGTTGTTGCAAATAGACACCTTTTGCGTGTGGTTGTAAATATTCATTAGTTGTAAAGTTTTTCAGTCATGAGTTGATGGTCAAGGAATGACATTGAGGATAATGATGCTAACAATTAGGATGATACTGTTAATAATCATATTGATGATGATAATCATGATAATGACAATAATAATCCTCATCATTATCATGATTAAAATTCCATCATTGTTATTACGATCATCCTTGTTATTACTGTTATAATCCTTAGTATAATAATTATAATCATTATCATTATTATTATTACTATTTTCATCATCATTATCAATACCATTATTATCATTATCATAATAAAATGATAGTGAAAGTACCTATAATTCTATTAATGATACTAACACTGACAATTATAATGATAATAATGATGATAATCATCATAACAGTAATAATGATATTAATGATATCAATAGTAGTTATGATGATAATCTTGATAATGATAACAATGATGACAATGATAATAATGATAATGGTAATAATGATAATAATGATAATGATAATGATGATAATTATAATAATAATGATAGTAATAATAATAATGATGATAATAATAATAATTATAATAATAATGATAATAATTATGATGATAATGATGATAATAATCATGATAACTATAATGACATTTACATTAATCATAACAACAATCATGATGATAATGAAAATCCATAATAACAGTAATATAAATGATAATGATATCAACAGTGATAATGACAATGATAATGATCAGTCCCGTGACCTTTCTCAGCTGAGGGAGGTCATAGGATTCCTTGTTGAGGATCCTTCCCTCTGTCTCTCTTTCCTTCCCTTTTCCCTTTCCTTTCTGCACGAAGGGTCTTCTTAATTCTAAGCCCCAACCCTCTCTTTGCATTATACTCTCTCAACTTCCTTTTCAAGGATAAACATGTACACACACACACACACACACATAGACGCATATATACGCACACACACACACACATAAACATACACACACACTCACACACACACACACATACACACACACACACACACACACACACATATACACACATATACGCACACAAACACACACGCATAAATGCACACACACACACACACACACACACACACACACACACACACACACACACACACACACACACACACACACACACACACACACACACACACACACATATGCACACACACACACACACACACAAATACACATATACACACACACACACATATGCACACACACACACACAAATACACACACATACATCTGAACAATAGGGGCTTCTGTCAACGTCAAAATTCAATATTCAC
>BOPN01002143.1:83963-91463 GCA_017312705.2 Penaeus japonicus
GCACACAAAGGTAAAGAGAAACACAAAATATAGATAACAGCAAATCAACAAACAAGAAGAATAGAAGATTAAAAAAAAAAAAAAGAAGTGAGTACATAAAAAAAAAAAAAAAATCAAGACATTTAAAAAGTAAGTTACACGAAAGAAAACAAGCAAATAAAGAAAATAAAGACTGCACATAAGACAGCGATAGAAAAGATGCATGGAGGAGCAGACAAGAGATGAGAAGAAGCGATTACCACGAAATGTGTGGGCGTCTTGGAGGGCGTGCAGGCGATCCATCACAACGCAAGCAAGGCTACTGGAAATTCCTTGCTTGTAACAGATTAGCTAAAAAGAACGAAATCAACTCATATAGGCTTCGTGACTTCATCATGAGGATTAAGGAAAAGGGGTTTAGCGAGGGATTGGAGGTCGTGGGGTACGAGGTAGGAGGAAAGGGATGGGGTGAGAGAGAGAGAGGATGAGATAGAGAGAGAGAGAGAGAGAGAGAGAGATGAGATAGATAGAGAGAGAGAGAGAATGAGATAGATAGAGAGAGAGAGAGAGAATGAGATAGATAGATAGAGAGAGAGAGAATGAGATAGATAGATAGAGAGAGAGAGGGGATGAGATTGATAGATAGATAGAGAGAGAATTCCTGATTTTTTTTTTTCTATTTTGTTGGAGAGAGAGAGGGAAAAAAGAAGGAGAGATAGATCGATACAGTGACAGAGACAGAGATGAAGAGATTAAAAATAATAGAGGTGATATTTTTTGTTGTTGTTGAAGAGAGAGAAAAAAACGAAAGAAAGAGGGAGATATCGAGACAGTAGCATAGACAGAGATAAAGAGATAAAAAAAAAATTAATAGAGAGAAAATGAGACGAAATGAAAACTCGAAGAGAGAGAGAGAGAGAGAAAGAGAGAAACGAACCATCTGATAAGGAGAGAAGCGTGATAAATCATGTTGGAGACCCCCAAGACATGCAGGCATTTATATACGTTCCTCTTCCCGAACGTGTGTGGGACCAAGCGACCATTAGCAAGTACCAGACATTAATTAAAGGAGCGTTTGAGGATCCTGCCATTTTTCGTCCCTGAGATATAACAGGAGTTTCTAGTTCGTTTTAGTTTCGTTTTTCTCTTTCTTTCTTTCTTTTCTTTTCCAACCTTCCATTTTTTATTTTTTATTCTCGTTTGCTTTCTCTTTTTCTTTTCTTTTTTTTTTCTTTTTTTTTTTTTACTATTCTCGTTTTACCCTCTTTCTTGCGCGGTTTGAAATGAAAACATATATGAATCATCGATTGCATGAAAGAGGTTTGGAGAAAAAGTTCTGGTGAGGAGGGAGGGAGGGAGGGGATGGAGGGGAGAGAGGGGGTGGAGGGAGGGAGTGAGGGGTGGAGGGGGAGGGAGGGAGGAGGAAGAAGAAGGGAGGGATGGAGGAGAGGGAAGGAGGGAAGAAGGGGAGGGATGGAGGGATGGAGGGAGAGAGGGGTGGAGGAGGGGAGGGATGGAGGGAGAGAGGGAGGATGGAGGGGGAGAGAGGGGGAAGGATGGAGAGGGAGGGAAGAGGGAGGGAGTGAGGGGGTGGAGGGGGGAGGGATGGAGGGAGAGAGGGAGGGATGGAGGGAGAGAGGGAAGGATGGAGGGAGAGAGGGAAGGATGGAGGGAGGGAAGAAGGGAGGGAGTGAGGGGTGGAGGGAGGGATGGAGGGAGAGAGGGAGGGAGGGAGGGATGGAGGGAGGGAGGGAGGGAGGGAGGGAGGGAGAAGGAGGGAAGGGAGGGAGGGAGGAAGGGAGGGATGGAGGGAGAGAGGGAAGGATGGAGGGAGGGGAGGGAGGGAAGAAGGGAGGGGAGGGAGGGAGGGAGGGAGGGAGGGAGGGAGGGAAGAAGGGAGGGAGGGAGGGAGGAGGGAAGAAGGGAGGGAGGGAGGGAAGAAGGGAGGGAGGGAGGGAGGGAGAGAGGGAAGGAGGGAAAATGGAATGGATGAATGGAGGGAGTGAGGGACTGAGGGACTGAGGGAAGGGGGAGGGAGGGAGGGAGCGAAAGAGGAAAGAAGAAAGGAAGGAAAACTTGAAGGGAGGGAGGGAGAGAGGGGTGGGTGGAGGGAGGGAGAGAGGGGTGGAGGGAGGGAGGGAGGGAGGGAAGAAGGGAGGGATGGAGGGAGGGAGGGAAGGAGGGAAAATGGGATGGATGAATGGAGGGAGTGAGGGACTGAGGGACTGAGGGAAGGGGGAGGGAGGGAGGGAGCGAAAGAGGAAAGAAGAAAGGAAGGAAAACTTGAAGGGAGGGAGGAAGAAAGGGAATAAAGGGGAGAAG
Organism: Penaeus japonicus; assembly: GCA_017312705.2. Taxonomy (NCBI): domain Eukaryota; kingdom Metazoa; phylum Arthropoda; class Malacostraca; order Decapoda; family Penaeidae; genus Penaeus; species Penaeus japonicus. The sequence goes on from BOPN01002143.1 coordinate 86,265, forward strand.
AAGGCAAGAGGGGAGGGAGGAAGTAAAGGCAAAGGTTACGTGTGGGGAGTTCCTTACATCATTTCTCGGCAACCCTTGCCATGTCAGAGATGGAGAAGGTCCGTCACATCTTACTTCCTCTCACATCTTCTCAGTTCTCTCTCTCTCTCTCTCTCTCTCTCTCTCTCTCTCTCTCTCTCTCTCTCTCTCTCTCTCTCTCTCTCTCTCTCTCTCTCTCTCTCTCTCTCTCTGTCTGTCTGTCTCTCTCTCTCTCTCTCTATCTATCTATCTATCTATCTATCTATCTCTCTCCTTTCCTCTTGATTCCTTGCTCTTCTTTCTCCTTTTCTTCCTAATCTGCCCTTCCTTTCCTTTTGACACCCATTGTCTCTTTTCTTAGACGCTCAATCGTCAACTATCATCTTATGCCTATTAATTTTTTTCCTTTCCCTACATTTCTGTTTATATTTGTTCCTATCCGTCTTTACTCCTACTACTCGATTCTTTGTTATTTTCCCTCTCCCCGTTTCTATTCCACCTCTTCCCACTGCGTTCTTCTTTCTTCATCTCTCTTTTTTTCTCCTTTTTGTAGTCTCGTTCAATATCTTCTTTTTCCAACCTTTTTGTTTTTTGTTATCTTTCCATCTTTCTTTTTTCCTTTATCTTTACTCTTTCTCTCTATTCCTTTTTTGCAATATGTCTTTTTTATCGAAAACGTTTCACTTCTCTTTTCAGTATTTAACTCTTATTTTCTTTTTTTCTTTTTTTACTTCCCTTTTCTTTTCATCCTCATCCTTCTTCTCCATTTTTTTTCTTTCTCTTTATCACAATGTTTCTCTTTCTTATTCCCGCCTTCTCCCTCTGTTTTTTTTATGCTTCCACCGTTTCCTTTGTCCTTTTGTCCCAAAAAACATTTTTTTCCCTGTCATTCTCTCTTATTTTCTCTATCTTGTTTCCGGTTTCTTCTCCCTCTCCCTTATTCTTTCCCTCCTTCTTTCTAATTCTTATTTTCTTACTCTCTCTCTCCACTCCCCTCTTCACTTTTACACTTCCCCTCTGCCTTTTTACCCCTACTCCTCCCCTATTTTATTCTCTCCCTCTCTACCTGGCTTCGTTCTGGAGTCATATTGTGTGAAGGAGTTTTCTTACAGCGGAGAGAGAAACAAAGGAATGGAATTTAAAAAGAATCAAATTTGAGAGAGAGAGAGGGGGGGGAGAAAGAGAGAGAGAGAGAGGAGAGAGAGAGAGAGAGAGAGAGAGAGAGAGAAAGAGAGAGAGAGAATGTTAGAGAAAGATCAGGACAAACAGGTAAATGTCCCAAAAATGAATAAATGTATATGTAAACAGAAACATAGGTAAATAACAGAGATTTATAAACTGAAGGGTATAGAGAAAAATAAGCAAAAAGATTAATGGATAAAAAGAAGTATAGATCTAATAGATTAAGAAAACACAAATATTTCCTCATAGATCTGCTTCCTGGTCGCGTGTCGTTGTTTTCTCCTCAAAACTTTTAAACAGTTTGAAGAATTGGAATGTTTTTTTTTTCTAATATGAAATGAAATTCTACTTTTGCTGTGTAGGTTTTACCTAGAATAAGTAATGAAATTACATTATATCATTTCTTGGCTAATAGTATTTATCATGTCTACATGAATTAATTATGGTTAATCTAATATTTGATGAGGTTCGCTTATAGCCATGCTGCATGTTTAATCAGGGTTCTAATTAATATTTTAAAACTCAGTAAGGGAATTCATACATAGAGTAAACAAACGGTGGTGAATATCACTCCTCACCAAAGTAATAAGTTAGTAAAATGTGGAGTGCTTGAACCGTAGATTTAATCACATATTGACACGGGAGAGTCATCTTTCCTATTTTTGTTTAGTTTATCATCATATGAAAGCTAATTCATCTATAAATTCATTCATCTTATGTATATATATATATATATATATATATATATATATATATATATATATATATATATATATATATATATATATATATATATATATATATATATATATATATATATATATATATATATATATATATATGTATATATATACGTATATATATATATATATATATATATATATATATATAAACATATGTGTAATGTATGGATAGATTGATGGGTACATATATATATATATATATATATATATATATATATATATATATATATATATATATATATATATATATATATATATACATACATTTGTGTGTGTGCATATATATGATTACCGTTCAAATTTCTATATCACCTTGTTACTAATATATTTTGCAATATGCATGTCTAACATTCTATAAATATGGTTTACACTTGATAAGACTAAAATTTTGTCCTGTGTGTTAATCTTTTACAAAACCTCAGCATAGTATACATTTCTATATCAACTTCTGTTATATCCTATCCCCTCTTATAAAAAAAAAAAAAAAAAATCATTAACGACCTAAGCATCGTATTCACAAAACCCCACGATCAATGGCCGACACAGCTAAAGCTCCTCAAACAATAATTCTCACACTCTCTCTAGCTCTCACGTCGAGTAAAAGGCGCGTATTCCTTCGTAATCTTTATCTTATGGTGTCTTTCGCTCGTTATGGTGCCCGGTACGACAGTAAGGCGGTCTTTACAACATCACATGACGAAATGAGGACAATCACCCGCGGCACTTCGGTTCTGGATGACGCTAAACCCCGATCGTTATGTGCGAGTCGTTATTCGTTTGTTATTCCTCTCCGATATTCCCTGGTTTATTCTTTATTTGTCATTCCCCGATCGTGCCATTCCTTTCGGATCCTCTCTTGTAATTCTGCCTCTGTCAATGATTCGCATGGAGAGTTATGTCTTCTATATCTTCTTGTTTCCCTAACATGTTTAACTATGTACCTATCTGTTTTACTTATTTTTTTTTCACTTTATCTTTCTATCTACTTTTGTTTAGGTTAGGTTAGGTATAAACTCTCTCTCTCTCTCTCTTTCTCTCTCTCTCTCATTTTCTCTCTCTCATTCTCTCTCTCTCTCTCTCTCTCTCTCTCTCTCTCTCTCTCTCTCTCTCTCTCTCTCTCTCTCTCTCTCTCTCTCTCTCTCTCTCTCTCTCTCTCTCTCTCTCTCTCTCTCTCTCTCTCTCTCTCTCTCTCTCTCTCTCTCTCTCTCTCTCTCTCTCTCTCTCTCTTTCTCTCTCTCTCTGTCTCTCTCTCTCTCTCTCTCTCTCTCTCTCTCTCTCTCTCTCTCTCTCTCTCTCTCTCTCTCTCTCTCTCTCTCTCTCTCTCTCTCTCTCTCTCTCTCTCTCTCTCTCTCTCTCTTTCTCTCTCTCTCCCTCTCTCTCTCTCTCTCTCTCTCTCTCTCTCTCTCTCTCTCTCTCTCTCTCTCTCTCTCTCTCTCTCTCTCTCTCCCATACTTGTAGTTCATTTAACATTACTTAATGACTTCAAAAATTCTTACTTATCATATTTGACCATCCCCACTGGATCCCATGTCACTTCTCATTTTTCATTTCAATTTTCCGTTGATACTGCTTAAGCCTATAAAAATAGTAGATGACTTTATAGTTAGATCTGTTTTCTTAATCTTCTACTAATTAATGTCTCTAATGGTATGACCATACTTTTCAATACATGGTTCTTGGATGGGTAAGCAATTCATAAGAAACCTTTGAGATTACATAAATACATCAATAAATGTATTGATAACTTTCTTTTTTTTAGTGACTAATTTACCCTTACGTACAGAATCTGTTTGACGCTTGTATACCATCAGGTGTGGATGGCTTCCATATCCTTACTCACTAAAATACCAATAATCCATAAGATATCATGCTTTCCATATAATAACTAAGTTTAAAGATTACAAGTGTATCAATTCATGTAAAAATATCTGTCTATAATTACAGACAACAACAGAAAAAGATTGTGTACATTTTGTTTCTGTTTTTATCTTTTTTGGTGTGTGCGCGTGTATGTGCCTGTGTGTGTATACGTGTTTGTGTGTGTATATGTGTATGTGTATGTGTATGTGTATGTGTATGTGTATGTGTATGTGTATGTATATATATATATATATATATATATATATATATATATATTGCATTAAAAGAAGATATACCTTAAAAAAGAAAAAAAATGAAATAGCCAATGCGAACTCCCCTATGCTACGTATGGAAGTCTCATCTCTGAATGATTTCACGCTTTATTCATAAAGATTTGCTTGGATTTATCAGAGTTATTGACCGCAGCGACCACGGGCGCTTGGTCTCATGCATCGTCCAGAACGCGGTCAATGGGAAACCAAAAGATAAATTCATATTCCAATGAATTTATAGATATGAAGTGGCAATAAACCAGCGAGCTATAAACAGAGCAAAATTATGAAATGGGAAAAGCGGCTGTCAAATAAAACAGAATGGCGTGACGCCACCAAACTAGAAAATGTTTTTACAAACATCCCTACGCCCCAACCAGACCAAGTCCAATGTCAGAAAGATTTCCAATACTGCCTCCGGGGCACATGGTCCGGGCCAACGCATAGGCCGTTACTTGGGGATTCGTCATTCGTATCTTCGTGTACGTTTCTTCCTCTTCTTTCCTTTCTCTCTTTTTAGACTTCTTCTTCTCCCCCACCCTCCTCCTCCTCCTCCTCCTCCTCTCTCCCCTTCTTCGTCGCCGCATCCTTCTCGTTCGTCTGTTTCTTCTATCTTGTCTTCTTTTCCTTCTCTATTATTCATTCCCTTCTTTTTTTTCACTTCCCCCCTAACCATACATTTATCGTTAGATATTGCTGTCTTCATTAGCATATATATGTGTGTGATGCCTTTATACGGAACACATTAAATTAAGTAAATCATACAACATGAAACTCAAACAACAGAAAACGAGGATAAACAAGGATTATGCAAACAAGCCGGAAAACTCCGGACGTCGCAGAAAGCAGGAAACCAAAATTAGGAGCAAGGGAAGACAAATTAATGCTATCTGGGGTGACTGAATGCTCAAATAAGGATGGAAGAGGAAGAGGAAGTGGAGGCTCTGGGATAGAGGTGGAGCAGGGTAGGGCTTGGGTAAGAGGGAAGAGACGAGGGGGAAGGGGGGTGGGTGGGGGGTGGGGGGGAAGGCAAGGTGTGAGTTGGCCAGAGGAACAGGTTAGGGAAGTGGCCCACTGAACGCCCCTGTTTAAAGGGGATGATGCACCTCACTCCCACGCTTTGG
>BOPN01002143.1:163963-166463 GCA_017312705.2 Penaeus japonicus
ACAGAGAACCGGGAAAGCTAAGTTAGCACAAGACCAAACCCGACGAATCAAAATAACACGACCAATCAAGCAAAGGTAAGAGTAGGGGAGAGGTGAGAGGGAGGGTAGGAGTGTGTGTGTAGGGGGGGGGGGAAGAGAAGAGGTCATAGAGATACCATATAAGTCTTCCACCCCCTCCACCTACCCCTACACTCTCTCCACCCAACTCCCCCCTCCCCCTGTCCTCCCCTCCTCTATCCCTATCCTCTCTCCCCCTCCACCATCCTTCCCTTCCTCTTCTCTCCATCATCCCCCCTATCCCTCTATCCTCCCTTCCCCTCCACCTTCCTCCCCTCCCTCTTCATTCCAACCTCCCCCGGGCTCTTCCCTCTCCCCTCCCTCCCTTTCCCCCTACCGACAATAACCCTCGCTGACCTCCGATATGCCGGGCGCGTGACAAGGTAAACCCATTTATAGGGGGGAGGGGAGATGGGGGGGAGGCGCCCCACCCAACCTCCTTTATTCGCCCTCAGGCTGCGTGTGCGTCGAGGCGCCAGACACGGAAGGGAGTGGGGCAGGGAGAGGGGAGAGGGAAAGGAAGGGGGGAGGGGTAGGAGGATAGGAAGGGGGAGGGGTTGGGAAGGGGAGTGGGGAGGGAAAAAGCGGAGAAGGAGAGGGGTAGGGTGGAAGGGGTGAGAGGAAATATGGGAGAGGTGTAGGGGAGTGGGGTGGGAAAAGGGGAGATGAGTATGAGAAAAAGGTTGGGGGGGAGTGGGGAGGAAGAGAAAGAAGGAGTGGGAGGGGGGAAGGAGTGGGAGGAGGAAAGGATGAGGAGGGGGGAAGATAGTAAGCGAGAAATAGAGAAAGAGAAAGACAGAAAAAAACTAAGCAAAAAAAGGTCAGAGAAAAACGAACGAGAAAAGAGGGAGGGAGAGGAAGGAGAGGGAGAGGGAGAGGGAGAGGGAGAGGGAGAGGGAGAGAGAGAGGGAGAGAGGGAGAGAGAGAGAGAGAGAGAGAGAGAGAGAGAGAGAGAGAGAGAGAGAGAGAGAGAGAGAGGGGTGAGAAAGAGAGGGCAATCAGACAGGTGGCTCCAACAGGTGTCCTCTTGGGCGACTGAAACAAGACGGCGACCGGATGTGACGTGTCAAGGCCTTTCCCAGCCCCCCCCCCCCAACTCTCCCCCTCCCCGCCTTTCGCAATCACTCTACTAAGATATCCACGACCCCCCCCCCTCCCCTATCCCTGCATCCCACACCACAATCCCTTTCCTAGCTTACCCATGACACCCCCCTACCCCCTACCCCTCCACTCCGCAATCACCCTCCTAAGGTATCTACAACTTCCCCTCCCCCCTACACCCACCTCCCTCCCTCCCTCCCTCCCTCCACACTCCGCAACCTGACCCTAAACACACCACTATACCGGTGCCAGGCGCTATATTGGCGCGCTATTATGGTGAGAGAGATTGCACGGCTGTCGGGCTGTCGGACTCTCTGACTCTCTGACTCACTTTCCTCTCCTCACTAGCCCCCCCCCCCCCCCCTCTCTCTCTCTCTCTCTCTCTCTCTCTCTCTCTCTCTCTCTCTCTCTCTCTCTCTCTCTCTCTCTCTCTCCCCCCGTCCGTCTCTCTACACACACAAACAAACACACAAACACTAACCTCCCTCTTCCTCCCTCCCTCTCTCTCTCCCTCGCCACATTCCACTCCGCCCCCCCCCCCCCCACGAAACAGACAAATAGATGGACAAGACGAGAAGAAGAAAAGGCCCACCGCTCAGCTCATGAATAATTACACACGTTCCCCAATAAACCCCTTTGACGTAACTCTGGTCCGGCGAGTCTATGACATAACAAGGAGGGTGGCTCGTTGTTTTAGGGGGTCTTTTCCCGACCTCATGAAACGGCTTCATGGAATGCCTCTCATGACAAGGCTTCTCGTGTGACTATCGTCCTCATGCAATGCCTCTCATGACAAGGCTTCGCTGTGATTCTCATACTCATGGAATGCCTCTCATGACAAGGCTTCTCGTATGACTATCGTCCTCATGGAATGCCTCTCATCACAAGGCTTCGCTGTGATTCTCATACTCATGGAATGCCTCTCATGACAAGGCTTCTCGTATGACTATCGTCCTCATGGAATGCCTCTCATCACAAGGCTTCGCTGTGATTCTCATACTCATGGAATGCCTCTCATGACAAGGCTTCTCGTATGACTATCGTCCTCATGGAATGCCTCTCATCACAAGGCTTCGCTGTGATTCTCATACTCATGGAATGCCTCTCATCACAAGGCTTCGCTGTGATTCTCATACTCATGGAATGCCTCTCATGACAAACAAGCCTTCCTCATGACATACTCCTCATGACGACGGCAATCAATTCTATGGAATGTCCCTCAACCCATGTCTCCTCGTGGCAATCCTCCTCGTGACAAGCAGCCTCATGACACCACGCCCCCTAAGGACAAGCAGCCTCATGAAACCACGCCCCCCTAAGGACAAGCAGCCTCATGAAACCA
>BOPN01002143.1:171463-173963 GCA_017312705.2 Penaeus japonicus
GTGTGTACATTATATTGACAGATAATTAGATAGACACATTCCCATATATACATGTTCAATATACCACACACCATACGTCCTAATGCCCAAAATAGCATCAAATTCACAAGACATCCCCCGCCTTCCTCCTATCAAAATCCCATTTTTTCCCCAATGTTATTATAATAACAGCTGTGAAACAAACAAACAAACAAAAAATAATAATAATAACAGCTGTGAGAAAAAAAAAAAAAAAGGATTTAGGGACTCATCATTTTGCGAAACGAATCTTGTCTCTTTGGCTGGAATTCGAGCTTTTGCGTCCAAATGCAGTTCGGTTTAACTCGATTTCGCTCTAATCTAATGGCGACTCGGGAGCTGGTTCAACAGACGCTCACCCGAAGGCTAATTTACAGTACTTTTTAATCGCATCCGCTTGTACGCCGGTATGTATGTACATATGTATATACAGCATAGACGGTGTATGTGTAAGTGTGTATGTATACATGTATAGGTATGTAGGTAGATGGAAATATAGATAAATATTTAGATGGATAGATATTTTTTTTTAGATAGGTAGACAGATAGATAATTTTTTTAGATAGGTAGACAGATAGATATTTTTTTAGATAGGTAGACAGATAGATAGGTAGGTAGGTAGGTAGGCGGGTAGGTAAGTAGATAGATAGGTAGTTAAGTAGGTAGTTAAGTATTTAGGTAGGTAGATAGATAGATATAGATGAAATGAAAAATACATCCCCTGATATCTACCTTCACACAGGCTTAAATATACTGTGTATATATGCAAGCATATGCATACAAGCTATACATATAAACATATACAACATAAATGACAAAAACAAACTATATATATATATATATATACACAAACCTATCCATAATTCTATCCATCCATACATACATGTATTTAAACATAAATATACATGCATATATATACATAAGGACATACGCGCACGCACACACGCACTATATAAATCACGGATATCTTAATCTCAGCAAAGCTAGACAAGCAAAAAGGAATCAAGTGATGTAGCGTATAGGTCTTTCAAAACCCACAAGAGAAAGAAAAAAAAGAAGAAGGTAAAGACAGGCCGTAATAACCCAGGAATATAATGGAAGGTAAAGAGTTTTAAAGGCTGTCTGTGGAAGGAAAGAACCAGTCATCACTCCGACCCACCCTTGCGCTCCTGACAGCCATACAGTGTTGGCGGATGGAGTAACTTGTCAGGTATTACGTGACTTCGATGAAATGGAGGTGGGGGGCACTGAAGCGACCAGACCACTGGAGCTGAAACCGATTTTATTATCCTTTTCTGTTTTTCTGTCTCTCTCTCTTTCTCTTTCTTTCTCTCTCTTTCTTTCTCTTTCTTTCTTTCTCTTTCTTTCTCTCTCTCTCTCTCTCTCTCTCTCTCTCTCTCTCTCTCTCTCTCTCTCTCTCTCTCTCTCTCTCTCTCTCTCTCTCTTTCATTCGGCACGCAGTATATACAGCTTGGGAAAGTTGACTCATTTCGGAGATTTTTAAAAAGAAGAAACCATATACATTTGTTTGTTTTGTTTTCCTTGACTGTTGATCTCAAGGGATTACATAAAAGTATGAAAAGAAATTGGTCTGAAAAGGTAACTTTTATAACTAGCTTTTATAATGAATATTATGTACACGCTCGGTATAATAGAATCGAAAGAGGAAGAAGAATGTTGAATCATCAAACATATTAGAAAAGTAAATAAACATGAATCAAAGTAACCGCCAAATAAAACAAAGGAAGTAGGAGACAGAAGTGGACCCAGAGGAACACCTTTGACGAAGGCAATGGACAAATCTTGATCGATATCCAGACACAGAGGCGAATCGTCAAGGCTGTTTTCCAGAGACAGGAGAATAAAATAAATAAATAAGTAAAAATACAATGAAAAAAATATATAAAATGTTTGAGGGAAAGAAAATAAAGGTAGAAATTAAGAGCATATCAAAGAGAGCGACCAAGTTTATTTAATTTTCCCTAAGGCAACCCATACCTATGGTCTGAAAGGAAAATACAAAATGTCTTATGAGAGCGGAGGAGTTTCGTTTATGAGAAGACAATATTAAACTTTACACGGAAGAATAAGTAAAATACCTAACTCTATTCAATCAAGGATGATATTCAGACAAACATACCCACATAATTATCTATTTATCCATCTTTCTATCTACCCATCGCTATATCCATCTACGCCCGTGTTCATATATGAATATCAAACATTAATCCGGCAGTGTAAACCCAGCCCGTAGCGCCATTCCAGCTAATCGCTCACGAACCCAGAAGAAAGGCCAGAACAACATCGCTTTTAGGGTCTTTATGAAACCAACAGAAACTCAATTACGGCGATTTCTTCGGGGAATATCAATTTACTCGACAGCTATAATGGAGATAGGGTTAACAGGGTCATTTCACTGTTCGATCGTTACCTGACGCGAGGGAAAAAGAGGAGAGGGATGGGGAAGAAAGAGAGAAAGGGG
>BOPN01002144.1:5000-20000 GCA_017312705.2 Penaeus japonicus
ATATATATATATATATATAAAGAAAGAGAGAGTGAGATAGATTGATAGATAGAGAGAGGGGGGGGTGATTGATAGAGAGGAGAGAGAGAGAGGGGGGAGGGGGTGAAAGAGAGGGGAGAGAGAGAGGGAGAGCGGAGGGGATAGAGAGGAGAGAGAGAGAGGGGGGGGGAGTGATAGAGAGGGGAGAGAGAGAGAGACAGAGAGAGAGAGAGAGAGAGAGACATCCGATCAAGTACGAACTGAAAGAGACACGGACAGCATAAAATTAACCCTATGAAAATCAGAACCCTTTCAAAGAGTACGCATTTGGTACTTAAAATCCCCTGGCGTCCCTAGGTGAATAAAAACGGAACATAATATGTTAATTACTGACGCCATCCAAACACTGGCCTTGTTGCAAACGCTTGATCGAGCGACATCATAAAGCGGGTTTACTGAGTGTGTCCTATAGGCCCTGCATCAGCATGAGTTTACGACAATTAATTTCATTTTCCAAATTCACTTTAAAGGTCATCTTAAAACAACCAAATGATATAGAGTATAAGTGGATATGAGTGTTATTTATTAGCACAATGCGTGAAATAAATTCGGGTGCGTAACAAGGTTGAAATTCCTCCTCCAAGCAATTGTTCGACGAGGAGTGAGTGTAGTAGTGAAGCATATAGGCTTGCAACAATTGCTTGCGTTAATTAAAGTTGACAGGCGCCTGAGCATCATGTGGGCTTGATAACCAAAGTTTACCAGACCATTTGTGACATCAAGGAAAAGTGACAATTCAGGTGTGCAATCGACGTACTCTTCGTCCTTTACAGAAAAAATCAACATAATTTCACACATCTCCAAAACCGAGTTATCCGGCATGTCATCAGTATTTGTATATATATATATTTCTGAGAATTAATTGTATCGATTTGACATGATTTTAAAATTTTTGACGTGATTATATTAGCCACGAGTTATCTTGTGTTGTTGATAAGAGCTAGATAAATAAGCCTATGTTGCCAGACTACAATAAGTATCAAAATGCTTTACGAAAAACAACCAAAGATTTGTGACGTCGTCTCGGTCGACAGAGATGTCACTTTCCCATGGCTGCATTAAGTCAATAGACGGAAACCCTTATTTTGGCCGTTTTGATGCATGTGTTTTCCATGTCATTGTTTTTTGTTTGTTTTTTTCTTTGTGAAGTTACTTTTATTCACAACTACTTTAAATAAAATATGTTAAGGGCACATAAATGCATCCACTTTGATGCGCATACGCATTGTGTATGTGCTTGTGTGTGAGCTTATGACTGCATGCGTGTGCTTGTATGTAACCTAATCTAGTCGAAATAGTTAAGCTGATCACATTCGTATGCCAAAGGGTCTCTCCTTCGCCAGAATTCCTTCGTTCTCTCCGCAGCTGAATGCTTTTGGATCGTCTGTCTGTCTCGACAAGTATCGACTGACCGTCCGATCTCGTGTCCATAAGCCATTGCTGGCAGCTGTTAACTGACCCATCTCGGCGGAGCTGACCGACTGCAACTGATCAGCATTCATGTGATGTTGCGCGGAGCCGATGCTACACAAGTGAGGGAGAAAGAGAGAGAGAGAGAGAGATCGCATTCCACCCTCATGTACGCATCGGACGAAAGCCCCTTCGTAAACTTACTTATACATTCAACCTTGAATTTGTCCAAGCAGTTTTGTATAACATTGAAAAAAATCGCTGGGTCGTACAATGCAATCGTTCAGTGCAAATGATGCGCTGTGTCGTAATTCACGCCAAATGGTGATTACAAAGCGGGGAAAATGCAGAGTGGGAGGGAATGTTGTGCTGTGTTCGTTTTGATTTATCATCGTGAGAGAAATTTCCCCTTTTCAGGTTTATAATCACACACACACACACACACACACACACACACACACACACACACACACACACACACACACACCTGTCTCGATGCAGAGCCCATTCTCCTCTTCCTTCACTTTCAGGTTAGCTTTCACTCGCGTCTTCCGCCATCTGTAATAATTCTTTCATCTTAACTTCTGTCCTTTCATTTCCTCTTTTATTCCTTCCTCTCTTTCCTGTCCGTCTTTAATACCATTCACCAATTTCTCCTTCGTTCCTTCATGCTTATCCCTTTGTAATCAGTCCCTTCAATCTCCCTTTCTATTCTCTTTATTCATTCCTCTTCTCTTGCTGTCTCTCCCCACTATGTCGCTGAACCGTTCTTTCGTAGCGTGTGTAAATATATATATTGCCCGCCTTATTACTGATTGTTAATCGATAGCCCTCAATCTGTACACAACTAACATTCCTCTTCAGGTGTTTCTGTTACCATTAATTCCATCGCTGTCAAAGACAGCGAATAAAGAAGAGAAATATTTCAGTACGTATTTGTAGACATACATACACTTAAACGAGAATATTTTAACGATATAAGTACACACACACATACACACACACACACACACACACACACATACATACATACATATATATATATATATATATATATATATATATATATATATATATATATATATATATATATATATATATATGTACAAATGGTAAGGACAGGGAGAATCTTATAAAAAAAAGTTTTTGCAGTGTCCTCTTTTAAATGATACACACATACACGCACACACACCGGCTTTTTTCGACACAGAGTAACGGTTTCGCTTTTCCCCGTTGTAGGCCTACCCACAGTGACCCATAAGGGACCAATTCGTCTTCTCAAGTTTATATTAAAAAACAATTCAGTGTAGGACGGAAGACCTTGATATAATGTTATGGATATTCTATCTCTCTCTCTCTCTCTCTCTTACCTCTTATATGTGAGTTCGCATTGAGTTCAAAATACTTCATTTAAACCTGGCGATACACAATTGCATCTTGAGAGAAAGAGCGAGAGAAAGGTGTGGGAAAAGAATTTCACTTCGTCTTATGAAAGCATCATTAAAGTAAATGCTTATTGATTTCGTTAAGAGAATTATACAAAATAAATAAATAAATAAATAAACATTAAGCTTATGATTGTCATCTTATATTCAATAATTTACTGATGACTTGTCGTTGTAATGGTTTCACAGAACAAGGGTATTATGTTTTCACTTTTTAGAGTCAATAAACGTTTGTTCGCGCGCGCGCACACACACACAACCCTAAACACACACACACACACACACATACGCGTTTTCTTCCATGAAGAGAACCGAAGATCGACACACATTTGATTCCGCAACGACAATAGGCCAACGTGGTTCCTCCGTCACTGGAGAATCACATGTGTCATTATTCCGATTATGCGTTGGTAGAAGATATGAATTTCCGTTGTTTTTTTGGCATTTGTAATTGATTCTTCATCTGAGTAATCGTAAGGTTTAATACTATAAACAACAGAATAAAGGAAAAATAAAAAATGAAGATTACATATCACACACAAAGGAGATAACTGAAACTCGACGTTCAGAAGTTGACTTAAATGTTGCAGGAGCATTTCTTCCTCTCAGCCGCACAATCCTTCTTTCTTTCTCCCAGCCGCACAATCCTTCTAGGCTTAAGGAGCACCAGCAGGAAGCTCCTTCCCTCCGAGGGAGTTCGCCGGAGCCGAGGTTCGCGAAGGAAAGACTTCGCTCGCTTCCCGTCCGGCGGCGAGAGAACCTCCTTCCCTCCGAGGGAGTTCGCCGGAGCCGAGGTTCGCGAAGGAAAGACTTCGCTCGCTTCCCGTCCGGCGGCGAGAGAACCTCCTTCCCTCCGAGGGAGTTCGCCGGAGCCGAGGTTCGCGAAGGAAAGACTTCGCTCGCTTCCCGTCCGGCGGCGAGAGAAGCCTCTGGAGGCGGGATCGTCTGCGTCTTCGGATGTGGAATCCTTGTGGCTTTTGTGATATGGTTTCCTGCTTTTTATTGTGTTATGATGGGGATGAAAATGGTGGTGATGATGAAAGCATTTTCGTCCTCCCTTTCCCTGCGATTAAGATAGAAAGAGAGAGACACAGGGGGCGGAGGGATTATTGATGCCTTCTTTCTTTTAAAAATGATCAATTTCTTTGATGCAGGGGCGAGCGGTGCGGCGTTTCCGGTACAGGCTACAACTACCTCTTCCTTTCCCTTCCCTTCCTGCTAAAATAAACAGAGATACACAAGATGTGCGTGTTGCAATTTTGTAGCATAATTTCTTTGGAGATGAGAGCGTGTTGGCGGCAGTGAAGGAAAGAGGCTGGGGGAAAGAAACACATCATGCATGTTATTGCTCTGCACAGTCTTGTTAAATGTTATGAATCCAAGATACTCTCTCCCGCTCTTTATATATATATATATATATATATATATATATATATATATATATATATATATGATTATTGCAGACTGTTGAGTGCTCAATCAAGAACACTGTACTGTAACGTTGAAACAATCCCGTTATCGACGGGAATAAAGAGAATTATATGAATGCAAGGCCATAACTAGGCATCATGATGATACCGAACAGACGAATAATGAAGATGATGTGACAAATTTAATACTGGTTTGACGTCCTTCATCAGAAAACAAGTGTATCATTCATGTCTTAATCTCTTTCCACCGGTGATCCAGGAGTGTTTTCTTGCAAAACTTTCTAGAACACAAACATCTTGTTACCTCTAATAACTCTTCATATGAATGGCGAGTTACACTGAAAGCACTATACGAAAATACTCAGTTGCATCATTAGTTCCCAAGAATTTCTCCATTAACGATTGCATAGTTTACATAAGTAATATAATGTTTAAAATAATTAGATACATTGACCTTATTAGCAGTAGTAGTTGTAAAGAGAAGTTGAGAATCGGGATTCTCGAAAGAAGAAAAGCGGGAGAAGAACTAAGATGGCATCTAGAAATGAAATAGAATCCATGAACTAAGATTACCTAAAATGAAGAATTAGTGGGAAAATATATATATATATATATATATATATATATATATATATATATATATATATATATATATATATATATATATATATGTATATATATACATATATATATATATATATATATATATATATATATATATATATATATATGTGTGTGTGTGTGTGTACACACACACACCAACACACACACACACACACACACACACACACACACCACACACCAACACACACACCCCACACACACACCCACCCACACATATATAAACAGACATAATGACAGTCGGGATCTCACAGAGAGAAATACGTCGCCCTGTCAATCATAAATGGGTAAAAGGAATTCAATCTTTTAGATTTATATATATGTAACTTTTGGAATATCTTATTAAATGCAAATCATGGTCTGAGGGAGACATCGTAAGTCCTCAGTAATATTGGTATATCTGTTACTAGTATAAAAAGCAATTTATATAACGTACGTGTATGTACAAATTTTATAGGCAATATATTGCCAAACGTAAAGTATATAATTATCATTCGAGAAATAATTGTAAACAAATTTCTCATTCAGATATTGACTGAATACTGGAATTGGCACTACTGTTTTTATACAGTACTTACAGTGTAATTTGCTATTCACATGAAGAGTTATTAGAGTTAATATGGTCCTATTTTGTGTATAAGGAAATTCTACAGGAAAAGTACTCCTGTATCATCCGTGCAAAGAGATATCTGACATCGCACCGTGTATGGTACCCGCGTTTTCCTAATAAATGGCATAAAAAAAGCTCCTCTTCCATATCCAATAAACTGTGAATGCATTAAAATTAATTCGCAACATCATTAGGAATACCCTATGATGCCTTTATGCTATGCAGTCATCCAGTCTTAACTTTTACTGATACAGATAAGTATAAAAGGTTTGCAATCTGCTCCTGCATTCTATGACGTCACTCTGACTCTCCATGGCAATCATTCGCAGAATGAGTAATAGCGAAAAATGGAGAGGAAAATAAGATGACCAGAGAGAGAGAGAGCGTGACAGTAGCTGTTTTATTCCTTCAAGTGCAGACTCCGTAAAGAAAAATCACAGAATATTGTAGTGGATCGATGCCTCGTGTGTTAAGGACGATCTGTGCGTGAGTCAGTCACTTGTCACTCGTCCTCGGAGTGGAAGGCCTTTGGATGCATCACTTCATTTTAACTGGAGTGGCAGAAGAAAAGCCATGCGTGCTCAGACAGTTAAAGAATGAGCAAAACAAAGAGTATACTATGAAGAGGAGAACAAGGGAAATGTGGAAAACAAGAGCGGGAAACAGACGAAGGGATCCTAACTGAAGACTTTTTCCTCAAGCAGAGAGATATAATTCCGCTAACCGGCTACACCGACAGTTACTTAGTCACAAAGTCAGTCATTTCGTCCAAGTAAGTAACGGCAAACCCAACGATTTATCTCTTCATGGTTCTACTTGTTTTCATACGCAGACATACACACACACACACATATATCGATACGCACACACACACACGTGTGTGTGTGTTGGTGAGTGTATGTTTCTTTATATATATAATATCCATATCTATTTACACGCACAAATACCGATCAACACAAACATTCAACCAAACACACACACACGATTATTTGGACCAAATAAACCTTGCAACTTTATATCGTATCTGGCTTTTAATCTCGGTCAATGCAAATGCGAAAAGTCAATCTGCCGCTGCTTTCTCCTATCAAAGATAACTAATCCGTTCGCTAAAAGTCGGGGCAGGAGGAAGGTTTTGAACTTCAAGAGGGAATTTCAGAGTAAGATGTTGAAATCCCGAGAAAGATGAAGTCACCAAAGCACGAGAATTGAAACTCTGTCGAGGATTCTGAGAACTTGGTGACTGCGAAAAGACGAGGTAGTCGAGTGCTCCTTTAAGGAGTTTTTACGAATTCGTTTAACATAAAAACAAATTACATATTATTTTAATTTCCATTCGTAGTGCCTTGCAAAAGATACTGAGTGAATGTGACCAGAGACGCCATTTGAGAAACATCATTAATTATCAATTTTTACATTGTTTACGTGTTCATATTTTATATATTTTATTCGTATTTTCTGTGAGACGGTGAATCGACATCGGAGGCTACAGAGACGGCAGTTTATATTAAGGTATTGTTTTTATATTGATCGTGTTTATGTAAGCTGTCACTCCTATAGTAAAATACAGAACCCGTATGCTGAGTTTTTCCTAGAACCCTTTTATTTTGTTTTATATTAACTTTGGTATTTTATTTCGAGTCAAGTATTTTATGCCATTTTATTTTGTAAATTATTTATAAAACAACATCAGCATGTTTGACTCTCAGGCCTAAAATGTTTATGAAAAGGGCCAAACGCTACCATTTATTTGACCTGGACAATGAAAAATAAGATTTGTTAAAGTAATAAATAGTAATGAAAGTGACATGAAAATTAATATAAATGAAAGTGACATGAAAATGAATAGTAATGAAATGTGCCATTGAAATAAATAGCAATGGGATAATAAAATAATGAATAGTAATAAATAATGAATAACGAGAAATGAAAGATGGAATTTATGTCCGCAGAGTAAAAGGACTATAAGAGCTAAAGCAAATGCTACACAATGATGCCAAACTTTATTTGAAGTCTACGCGTTACTTTTTATTTGGATTACACACACACACACACACACACATCTCTTTATCTATGTTTTTATTCATTGTGTGTGTCTCCTTTTCTTGAACTGCATCACATGCTTCAAGCTTCTCTCATTATATATATATATATAACATAAACTCTTCTGCAGCCCCAAAAGTCGTTGTTGTCTCGCCGTAACTGAGTCTCCTTGGCGGCTGTCGTTGCTTATAACTGAACCGTTTAGTTGATGGATGTTGTTCTCTCTCGAACAATGCTGGTGCTGCAGTTTCCACAGGAAAATATTCTATTTATTTTGTATGACATTTGAATATTTGCCTTTTATTCATAGAGGCTGTGTATCATTGAAATTCAAGTTTTCTCGCTGCCTATCTGTATTATTGGTCTTCTTATGAACTGTTCATTTACTGTTTAGGTTTACGAACAAAACAAATAGTATTTACAAATCTTGGCGACTTAGTTTGCTTTTTGTAAATTCCTTTTGTATTGTCATATTCAGATAGAATAATCTAATTACCAATTATTCTCTTTAATGTTTAGTCATAGTGTATATAATGCATTTTCAAACGAATCGTAAATATGTTCTTATGCACTTTCTCGGCGCAACTGTGTATGAAGTCACAGAGTCCCTTTTCTTCTGTCAGAAAGATAGATTTATTCCTCCACAAAACTGGGATGAACTTCAACTTTCTTCCGGCGTTTGGCATTTACGTCAGTGGGAATCATAAGTTTGTCCATTTGAGTTCAGTATGAATAGTGTGTGGAGAAGGGGAAAGCGATGACATTGGAAATGGTTTTCAGACAATAAGTCTAAGTACTTTAGGGTCCGCCACGGGGCAGAGGTGTCAGGAACAGCTACTTGGGGAGATAAATGTTATTACTTTGGTGGGAAAAAAAATCAACAGTTAGTCTTTACTGTGTGAATTCCAAGAACAAATTCATTATGCAAATTGAATTTTAGTGAATTATTTAGATATCTTAAAATTTTATCGCTGCTTGTCAAGCTATATTGCATTAAAGGTATATCTTAAAAGAACTTTTACGGATAAAGGGGTTCTAAAATATTTTTTGATCGATATTTATATAGCCATTGGACACGTTTATTCTATACATAAGATAAACCTGAATTTAAGGTTCCCCTCTCCCCCGTCTCCATCCTTCCTTTGTCGCTTCGATCAACTTCAATATTGGTTGCTTTCCTCAAGCTGTGCATGCAGAACGGAGCGATAGCTGGGAATTGGTTGAATGTTTCCAAATTCGTCCGTTCCGCATGACGCCCAAGTGCGTTGTCACTGTCAGCAGTAACAAAACACAGGCTGCAAGATCTACGAAGTTGCGGGAAGCCAATCAAACATTTCTCGAATGATGTCAGGGAAAGAGGGCCATTTATTTAGTCGTGCAGGCTAGATTGATGCTGCAATAGAGTTGTTTGCTCTTTTGTTATTATTAACAATTCATTTTGACATTTCAAGAATTAAATGAGTGTTCCATATGTACGAAAGCCAATAACACTGGTTCTATGATACACATATACCCACTGACTGACTGACTCACACATACAGAAACGCGCGCACACACACACACATACACATTATAGGAGAAAGTTCTGAAAGCAAGAAAACAATTTTATTCAGAAATGTCAGAGCAAAATGACATCCAGTAGAATTAAAAAGAAAGAAAAAAAAGTCTGATCGCAATTTCTTTCTACACGCCAGAACGACTCTCCTGGCGGTGACATTGAAAAGTCTTTGCTTGGAGAGTTAGGTTCGGAGGAAGTAGTACTTTGAACATTCCTTTCGGAATGAGAGGAGGGAATAACTGGCGATTGGTAGATGCAAAACGTCACAGTCTGAGAAAACGCAGTGTCTGTTTGTACCTTTGTTAAAATAAAACATCAGTTATGGATTGATATTGATGTGCAACTTTAATCTGATTTTATAAAACCTTTCAATTAACTTCGTCAGAGGTGATTGATGCTTCATCAACTGACAGAGACTACATAGTATTATTGATAAATAACTTTATAAACAATCTTATTGATACACTATTGAACACTACATAGTGTACGTTTGCATAATGATAACAAATAGCAAATGGTATATATGATACTGGAAAACTTCTATTACAAGAGATTGACGCGTTTCTGTTATATCTTCATCACAAATATCAATATGACAGTAACGTGCCATTTAAATATCTTGTGTTGCGAAGGTATTCATTTAATCAGAAATTAATTAATTAGATCGTCGCGTGTTGCGACGAGCTAATCAAAAGAAACCTAATTCCTCATCCAATTAATATAAGGCGTGCAAGTTCTTAAGAAGTGGGCCGAATTCTAATGGACATTCCTCACCCATGTAGAAACTAATGTTAATTCTAAGGCCCGTAGGTAAAGAACCTGTCGGGTGTGGGGCGTCGGGGAAATGTGACGGGTGTCGGGTGTAGGGCACCCGTCCGCATGTTTGCTAGGAAAGAACGTGTGTCGGTGGGTTTGGTTGTCAGTGATGCCAACCTGTTCAATGAGACGAATAGATCGGACGATATTGGTAGCCTTGATCGATGTAAACACCTGAGAGCGCGCAATTGAAACATTATTATAATTTTATTTATTATATTTCATGGTTCATTCACAAAAAGCCTACTTTGTTTATCTTTCTATAATTATTAACAGCTATTAATTACATTATTTTATTTTACAAATCGCATTAGTTTGCAAGGAAAGCACTGATATGTTAATCATTACTACACAGCAATAATCACTAACACATAATGATGAACCAGCCATTCTTTGTATTTGGATAGACAATATGCACATTTCAAATCATTAGAAAAGTTTAGCAAGCACCACATACAAATATTATGTGTTGTCTATAATTACGTCATCATATTAAAAAAGAGAGTCATGCTTGGAATTAATTCTATTATTTTCCCATAATAGGTCTTTTATAGTCATAAAACCATTAACATGAATGTTAAAGCATTTTAATCACGATCACATCGAAGACAGAATCATATTTACTTAATTAATACAATGAACCCTGAAATACGAACCGATCTTTTAAGTCTCGTAAACAAAAGATACAGATTTGTTTTTTGACCAGACAATGAGATTATTTATATTAATAAAATTATATAATATGTGCTATATAATATGATATAAAGATAACGATGGTGTCCTACCAAAAACAAACTCTTTATATTGACGGGTATATCTGTGGGGAGGGGGAAGGCACCCGATGAAAATTCCCGAGGTTCCAATACTAATTTTCGGAAATCCCATTTTCTTTACTGCGATTACTGGACGGGTCTCTTTCACCACACACTGAGTCTTGTTTAATATAACTTGAGAAGAGGAATTGGTCTCATGAGTCACCGTGGGTAGGCCTACGACAGGGAAATGCGAGGCCGTGAGATTCTGTTACGTTGAAGGAGGACTTTATCTCCGTCATCTTAGAGAGAAAGAGAGAGAGAGAGAGAGAGACAACCGGTGCCACATCCCGACCAACACGAACAAGAAAAGAAAAAAGAAACAAAACTCACATACAGGTACAACCCCCCCCCCCCTCCCCCTTTCGCACACATGCCATCTACTTCCCCTCTGGTTTCTCCCCTACTGCTGTAGCTCCAAAAATGCCATTGCATTGTTTGAGACAAAAGTACCGTTCCTTGGTCTCTGAGTTTTTCATCTGGAGTTTTTGTGAGAAATAAAAGCGAGGGCATATTTGGTGGGGTATTTTGAAAGGCACGGCTCTTAGCCTGTATTTCTGCAAAGTCCTTCTTTAATCACATAATTTTTGATCGGTCCATATATTCTATTATAATTTATGAGAAGATATAATGAATATTAGCCGTTAGATAAAAATAATCTTTTCTAATAAGAAATGGTGATTATCAAAGGGAACGGATAAAACGCTTAGAAAACAACTCTTATTTCCCAAATACACATAATATATATTCACCTTATAGATTTCCAAAAGATTTTCGAATCATTTTTCACTCTCACTCCTAAACCATGACACATTATTCATATTTTTCATTTCATCCAAAAGAACATTTAAAAAGCCGACGCTGAACAGCCTGGCAACACCATCGACACAACTAGATAAGTGAACATGCAAAAGACTAATAATATGTTCCCTTGTCACGTTGGCAACTCAGTGTGACATTGCCGGCTGGTGGAGTTACGAGAGGGCGGGGGCTTTTCTATGCTTGTTTGTTTGTTTTTCATCAGAACTGTTCACTGGGACGTCAAAGTGTCTGTTAGTGTTACCATAGAGAAAGAAAAGCATGAAAATTGTGCCTATTTTACCATGAAGGTTTGCTATTCATTTTGAAAACATGACTATTTTTGGCCACGAGAGGAAAAACAACTGAAGCAAAGGTTTGAGTTTTCGGAATCGTTTAGTGTCAAACGACTGTGATTTCATTTCCATTTTGCATTCATGAAAAAAAAAAAAATCTCGTTTCGTTTAAATCTGGCGATGTATTGATATATTTAAAAATTCTCTTTCCTCTAATAAATAGTTTGATGACTATTATTCAATACTAATTCATTGAGCAAAGACACACACACATGCACATTTAAAGAGAGAGAGAGAGATCCATACCATAAGGAAACATGAAAAACTTTCGCCCAAGCAATCCTCCGTGAGTGTGAGGCAGACAGGAAATGAGAAGAAAAAATCGGCTGCCAGAGGAAAATTCTACACGATCGTAGAATTGTGCAAGTGCTGCCGAAGTCGAAGGTGAGTATTACAACAGATTGCATGCAACCAGAGGAGGAGAGGGTTAGGGGTAGCATGTGTTGATATGCTTTAGATGTGATAAAGGTTGACTAATGATAAATCATTCTCGAGACATCAGACAAAAACGCTTACACTCTCACCCTCTCCATCCTCTCGTTTCGTCCATTACGAGGAGACGGAGATGTGAGTAACCTGAGCACCCAATGTCATAGCTTAGATCCCACAGGTGATCGGTGGAACACAGGCGATCTCTCTCTCTCTCTCTCTCTCTCTCTCTCTCTCTCTCTCTCTCTCTCTCTCTCTCTCTCTCTCTCTCTCTCTCTCTCTCTCTCTCTCTCTCTCTCTCTCTCTCTCTCTAAGTGGCTCCTTACGCGAGGGGGTGATAGCTGTTGCATCGAGTTTCCTTTTACGGAAAGAGAGATCACTTGACGAGGTCACATTTCAAGAGAAACCGAGATCGTTACGAGTGTTCATTCCTCGGGGGATGTTGACGTTCCCTCCTACACTTAAGAGGCAAAAGAGTAATTGTTATGACGATGGCAGTTGTCTTACTGATCGTTCTATGCCTCTCTCTTTCTCTCTATGTGTACAGGTGACAACTAGAATATGCAATTCATAAGCAAACTCGAGTAGATTATATTGTCAAATATCTCGATCAAAACTAACGCTAGCCTGCATGGCCTGCCTTTACCTTCGCCTCTCTCAGTTTAACAAGTCAGTCAGCGCGAGGCGGTGTGGCTGACGTCCCTCTCTCTCTTTCTAATGCTCTCTCGGTCTTGTGTTATCTCTTTCTTTCTTGTTCGTAGGGTCATTTTCTTGTTTCATTATCTCCTTGTTTCTTTATTATTCATTGCGAACCTGTTCTTCATCTTCCTTCTCATCCCTTTCTCGTAGCGCCGCGCCTTCTCAGGATCTCAACGTTATTGTATTTTAATCATACATATTTTTCTATCTCTTTCTCTCTCATGAGCTGAACTACACACGGCATATTGTTTAATATAAACTTGAGAAGACGAATTGGTCCAATGACGCGGCACCGCTGGGTAGGCCTACAACTGGGAAATGTGAGGCCGTGAAATTCTGTTATATTGAAGAAAAGCTTCGTCTCTGTCATCTTAGGTTGACATAATTCAAGTAGAAGGCTGGTCGTATTATCCGTTTTTCCCCCCCCCCCTCTCTCTCTCTCTCTCTCGCTCTTACTCTCTCTCTTTCTCTCTCTCTCTCCTCTTCTCTATTGCCGCCCGGGCCAGGCGTCGAGAGAAGCATCGCAGGAAAGCAAGAACATGGAAGAATGAGGGTCGTGCTGGGGCAGAGGTTGGTTGTCATACTGATGAATGCGATGTTCCTTTCTGCTTTTGCGTGTGACTTCTTTTCTTCTCTCTTGCTTTACGCTCCTTTGAGTGGCACTTACACATGCTGAAAGCGTTTTTTTTTTTCTCTTCCTTTTTTTTCGCCATAATATTTACGCCAAAAATACCAAACATTATTCAAACAAAAGAATAGAATTCCAGAGGTCAGTTTCTAAACTATATATTCACGGACGTTATATTGGCAGAGTGACCTTAGGTGGCCGAAATCACCTTTTTGGTTTATGAAGACATCTAAGGCCAAATAAAGACATTAAATCAAGGCAGTGTCGTTTTGGATTATTCGCTGTATAATTTTCCGGGTACTGAATGACATGCAGTGTCTTTATAAAGCGAATGGGGAAATAGGAAAGTAATCAAGTAAAAATTGTTTTGGGTGTGCTTTATATGGCACATGAAAAGTGTGTTTAAGTATGTGTATTGTCTGGTTAAGTTGTCTAATCAAAGGAACTAAAGTACGGTCTCTCATTCAACAGAATTCCACGTGGACAGCGAGCTTCGTTCTCTCCGCTGCCCGACAAGTATAGATTGCCCTGTCCGACCTCGTGTCCACAAGCCATTCCTGGCAGGTGTTAATTGACCTCTCGCGGCAGAGCTGACCTGTTGCGCCTGCAGTTGACTCTTCAGCATTTCTGCGATGGACGGCTGAGCCAATGCAAATTAACAAGTGTTCCAATGACGAAATATTCGAGCTACAACCATTAACTAAACGAAATTAATGCTAGGGGACATTACTTTACTGCTAATATGACCCGAAAGCTTCTCTCTCTGCGCCAGACACTAAGGAATATGACAATTTGCTTCCAAATCCGGATCCAGACACCGCAAGCCTTTGCTTTCTCGTTTCTGGGAGACTTTGGGTTTTTACCCAAAGAGGAAGGAAATACAATTCATAAATAAAAGGTTTCATATCGTATAAGCCTGATAGACGGATAATAATGGTAGCGTTTCAATTACATGATTTCTTCTAGAGTTCGTAGAATATGTCTGCTATATTAAATTTTATAAGCTTTATTGAGTTTCCAAATGGCTAGTTTTCCGTTGAGTTCGTAGGATAATACTGTTGCATTAAAATTGGTTTATACAAAGCTCCCTTTATTGTTAGACATAAAAACTCCAAAGGTAAAGATTTCATTAGCTATATTCGCTTTAGAGAAAGCAAGATAAAAACTTGTTTTCTGATGGTATGTACTATAAACCAATTTAGCTTCTTCCGAGTTAATGATTTTTATCGACGCAGCTCCCAATCTCAAAATGTTTGAATGAAAAAGAAGAAGAAGAAAAAAAACATTATGGCTCCAATTAAGTATAACA
>BOPN01002144.1:25000-30000 GCA_017312705.2 Penaeus japonicus
GTTGCGTCTCTGGTGCCGCCTTCCCCTGCAGGGCCAGTCGCCTCCGGAGGCCCTCGCTGCGCCTCCTTCGAAGGCTGAGGGTAGGCGTGGGTTGCGTCTCTGGTGCCGCCTTCCCCTGCAGGGCCAGTCGCCTCCGGAGGCCCTCGCTGCGCCTCCTTCGAAGGCTGAGGGTAGGCGTGGGTTGCGTCTCTGGTGCCGCCTTCCCCTGCAGGGCCAGTCGCCTCCGGAGGCCCTCGCTGCGCCTCCTTCGAAGGCTAAGGCGTGGGTTGCGCGTCTGGTGCCACCCTCTTCTATTCTGTGATAGATTTTAGTTCAAACTTTTTAGTTCACATACTTTTCTTCTCATTCTTTATATTTATATATCTATATGGTTAAACACGCTTCTGGTCTTCGTAATGATACGAATATAAAAGAAAATCCGAAGTACATATGAGTACAATGACGAAAAATCAAACCTGTTATTAAAAACATAGTGAAGACTTTACACAATTATTTAAAACGGTAGTTGTGTCATTATTCTCAGCTTGTGATTTTCAGGCTTGCCAGTGGGATCAGTAACACTCTAGCTGAAGAAAAGGTCTATGTAGGCCTATCACTAATCTTTGTGTTGAGGTGTATATTTTCACTTTGTCATTGCAAACACTACAATAAAAAATGCAATCCCCCCCTAGTGTATTTTCTTCCATCTCAGCTGATCCTTTTTAATTGACTTCTTTCCACTAGATTTGCATCTGTGGGCATTGTTTGCTTCTACTTTGTGCATCAGAGCTATACATCAAATCAATTGTATTGCCATTTTTCCAGATTTGCTTTCCCTCCGTTTGTAACGTATATCTCCTCTTTATGCAACAGGTATGATATGTCACTGTTTACTTTACGAGTATCAACTCTCGCCATTTCCTAAATACAAATGATATTCACCAGCGCCCTGAAATGCATTCTGAGTCTTTAGAATAGACTAAAAGGTCTTACTGTCATTCAAGTCCTTGGATATTTACTCCTTCCTCTCCTCCATTCCCCAGCCTTAACCTTCACACACCGTTATCTGCTCCTGCTCCTCTACCTCCCCCCGCCCCTTCCCAAACCTTTTCTCCACTCATTACTCTCCCACATCCTTCCCTACTCCTCCGCTCTCCCAGGCCCCATCACGCCTGCCCCATTGCAGCGAGGGTCGTGACCACAACCCTCAGCTGCCGCTCTTTGATGTTCCATGCGAGTGGCCTCGTCGTGGCCCGCCGGGGTGGAGGGAGGGGGAGGGGAGAAGAGGGAGGCGCGTCCGGACGAGAATGGCCGCGTAGTGAGGCGACCCGAAGGCGTTGAAGGGCGGTCGAGGGGGAGACGTTTTCCCATTCCAATCTCTTCTTCTTTTCTGCCTCCCACACAGCGAGGAGGAAATTTCCATTGGCGTGGGAGCTCTCCTCTGCCCTTCTCTTTTCCTCTTTTGCCATTTTTACTTAATATCTCCTCATAATCCAATGGAACCGCTTGAGGTCCGCCGCCAACGAGGAACCTCAAAGACACCAATGCTAATGGTGTGTGAGAATCAGATCGGGAACTCAGCGAGTCGGACCTCGGTTGCCTTGCCGAGTTCGTCGGTCGTTCTCTTACGAGGGAGAGCGGGTCAGTCGTGGCTGTGTTGGGGCTCCTGAGGTTAGGTCTGGGAAATAAGTAACGCTGTAAATAAAAATAAAATATATAATAAAATGTTTATTAAGACATTTAGGTATCATTTTAAGTTGAAATGAATAGTGAAAGAGGGCAGAGAAGATTGCTTCCGTGTGTAGAAAGATAAAGGATTACTTGCATCAACTTTTATTTCCCTCCCTTCGCTTCCTTCATCCTGTCTCTACCTTCCATTCTCGATCCTTCCTTTTCCTCTCCCTCGCGCTCTCGCTTTTAGCGCCGCATGAATAAAAGTTTACCCCTCCGTGTGCAGGCAGCTAGTACATGGTCGTATTGTCTCCGCAGGGAGCAATGCAGGTAGACAAAGCTCAAAACGTGTTGGAAGAGGTAAGGAAAAACGCCCTGCCACCTACGCAGCATATATATCTGCTTACACACACAAACATAGCTTTACATAGATAAATTAAGCCATTTGTATTGACTGCGTTGTACGACCCGACCCCACAGTTCCATTTCCTTTCATTCCATGACTTCCAAAGAACTTCCCTTCCTCCGCCACCATCCCAGTCGACTTCGGCTTAGGATTCCTGACCGCGCCTCCCTCCTTCCTGCGGGGTCCTTCGCCCTCACGGCGTCCTTCCCCTTGCACTAACACACGGCCGACACTTGTCAGATATTTTCCTGCTCGTTACCTTTCCTTTCCGCCCTTCTTCCTTCTTTTCCTTCTTTCGACAGCCCTATTGCCTCTTTCCCTCCTTCGTCCTTCGTTGATTTGTCCTCTCGACGCCTACCTTCTCTCTCTCTCTCTCTCTCTCTCTCTCTCTCTCTCTCTCTCTCTCTCTCTCTCTCTCTCTCTCTCTCTCTCTCTCTCTCTCTCTCTCTCTCTCTCTCTCTCTCTCTTGATCTTCACTACTGAGGGAGGCAGCTTGTGTTTTATAGAGAAGTAGAGGGAGAAAGAGGAGGAAGCAAAAGGCTAAGAAATAAATATGGATTTGTCATAAAGGAGTTTAAGCTTAACAACCTATTGAGTATTGTGAGTGCATGGGTGTGTGTCACCTGAAGAGTTTCCACGATTTGCTACTGCGCTAATCAGGAAGGTGTAAAGACTAGAATGGTAAATATTGACAAAGAGAGAAAGGACCTTTAACTTAAATTTGGTCGTGCAAAGATAACAGAAATAAAGTTTTCTTTTGGCATAGCATGATCTGTACAAACCATCTAGGCATAGTTCCTATGCCTATTCATATGTATACACTGTATATAGTAGGAATAAACTTCAAAATAAAAATAAAGAAATTCATAGTCTCGGATTTTCTTTGGTAGGCCTACATCACGGTGCAGCGTCGAGGGAGTAATTTATCTTTTCAAACTTATATTTAACAAGACTCAGTTTGTAATGTAAGAGACCGTAGTACTATAATATCTTTCTTCTTCTTCTTCTTCTTCTCTTCTTCTTTCTTCTTTCTTTCTTCTTCTTTCTTCTTCTTCTTCTTCTCTCTCTCTCTCTCCCCCCCCCCCTTCTCTCTCCTCAAAATCCCCTTGACTCACACTCGTTACTTATAATTTCCTTTGCCATTAGCTCACCTCGGGTGCAATTTGTGAGGATCATCCGTTGGCAATTATGCAAATATTAGAAGAAAAATCGGTTTTCATGGATACCTTCATGTTTTCTTCTGTTCGACTCCATCATCTTCCCTCTTTCTGCTCTCTCCTTCTTTTTCCAGTTCCTCTTTTATTATTATTGTCCCTATTTAGATGACTTAAGGCTTAGATTCTAGTCGTCGTTAATTTCCAATTTTGAGAAAGTAGATGGAAGGAGTAGTTCATCACGAGCTTTTGTTTTTATCTGATGGAGTTTTCTAACAACGTTACCTTCCCCCCTCCCCTCCCTCCCTCCCCCCCCCCCTCTCTCTCTCACTCACTTCCTCCCTCTCTCTCTCTCTCTCTCTCTCTCTCTCTCTCTCTCTCTCCCTCTCTCTCTCTTTCTCTCCTTATCCCTCTCAGTTGGCGCCCTGTGCTTTGAAAATTCGAATCCTCCTCTCCCTTTTCAAGTGTTCGTCTCAACCCCTTTGGTACGTAAACAGGATTGAGTTTTGACGATTCCCACTGCTCTTCGACTCGAGGGGCGGGTGAGCGACCGTTGCAACAGCCGTAATGCCCTTGTAATGGCGATGACACAACACGTGTACAATATCCCAAGAGCGCGAGAGTGGCTTCATCGTTGTAATTCTCATCTCAGATATGATGGGACAAGATGCTACGGTGATATCGGTTTCTGACTTTTAAAGATGATGAATCAGTCTTCTTCTTCTTCTCTCTCTCTCTTTTTCTCTCTCTCTCTCTTCTCTTTTCTTTCTCTCTCTTCCTCTCTAACCCTCTCACCACCCTCCTCTCTCTCTTCTCTCTCCCTTTCTTCTCTCCTTCTCTCTAACTTTCTCTCACACCTCTCTTCTCTCTCTCCTTTCTTTCTCTCTCTCTCTAACTCTTCACACTTTCCTCTCACTCTTCTCTCTCTCTCCTTTTTCTTCTCTAATCCTCTCATTCTTTCCTCTCTCTTCCTTTTTCTTTCTCTAATCCTTCACATCTCTCTCTCTCTTCTCTCTCTCTCTCTCTCTCTCTCTCTCTCTCTCTCTCTCTCTCTCTCTCTCTATCAGTTGGCGCCCTGTGTTTTGAAAACTTGAAAGTCCATAAAGAAAGATTATAATTCATTGGGAAAAAGTTAGAAATCAGTATCCATTGTAATAGACTGGGCACCATTTGACGAATCTGTCGTGTAGACGTAAAATACATGTGCTGAAGAAGTCCTGAAAATATTTCATATTTTCCCTGATTCTATACTTTTATCATATATTAGCTAATCTTATGTAAAACTATATTTTTGTACACATACATGTACATACACACATACCCACACACGCGCGCACGCACACACACACACACACAGAAATCCACTATTCACAGAAAAAAATATATACACAGACATATTTTTATATCTTCATAATGAGTTGTAGTTATCTTCAATAACTACAATTATTTACAATTAAATTTAATAATTACAATTAAAAAGTGACAAGCTTCCTTCAATACGACCCTTACGAAAGTAGAATTAGC
The DNA here is from genome assembly GCA_017312705.2 of Penaeus japonicus. Taxonomy (NCBI): domain Eukaryota; kingdom Metazoa; phylum Arthropoda; class Malacostraca; order Decapoda; family Penaeidae; genus Penaeus; species Penaeus japonicus. The sequence goes on from BOPN01002144.1 coordinate 29,735, forward strand.
CATTCGACCCATCATCCCCTCTCTCTAATTAACGCTCTTCCTGGAAGCAGAGCGCTCCTGAGGGAGGGGGGGAGGGGGGGGATCGTCCTCTGAGCGCCCTGTTGCAAGCCGTGGATCTGACGCCTCAGTCGCCACTTGCAGCTGCACCTGACGCCCCTCGCCGCAGGGAGTCGTGTCTGGAGCGAGTCAGCCACGTGGGGGGAGGGGGAAGGCCAGGGAGGGAAGAGATACTGACTACATATGATACAGAGTATCAGAAGAGACAG
>BOPN01002144.1:37500-40000 GCA_017312705.2 Penaeus japonicus
CAGGAAATGTGAAGGGAGAAATGAGGTGCTGGAAATGCTTGGCTCGTGCATTCCATGGAGGAGGCATATGGAATTTAGTCAAAAGTGAAGAAGTATACAGTGTATTGAATCACCCTTTTACACTTTGACATTTCTATTGGCTAAATCCATGCACACTTGCCCACTCGTAGTTTACATTGCGTCTTTTCAATATAACAATGGGTGTGTTAAAAAGAAATAGTGAAATGGTTTATCGTACTTTCAATCAAATCTTCTTCTTTGTAAAGACTTATAATTTTAGGAAACCAAGTTAAATATCACATTAACAATAAACTTTCCATTGCGACAGCATACTGAAGAAATCACAGATGTCATTATCTTAAGTCTTTCTTTGCCATCCCAAAAAAGAACAGGAAGAAAAACCAATCCTAGCATTAACCGAAATTCCATGCGCCTTATGATACAGAAATCGAACTACAATTGTGACTTGCCACCTGATGCTAGTTTCTCATGCCCTTTGCATTATGTTAAGAGCCAGGAGAGCATTCTGGACGCTGTTCACTATGGCTACTAATGGCATGAGCGACCTCCTTGGAGTTCATTAACCCGGGTTTGTTGTTGTTTCAATCTGATCTTTATAAGGGTAAAATCATACCCGTGAGATAGTGTGGGAATCTTCTCTAATGAATACACGAGAAATGGTAATTAATGCATTTTTTTTTTCTTTTCTTTTCTTTTTTTCTTTTTTTCTTTAATTCATGTACGCGCTCGTACACACACACACACACACACACACACACAGTGCTTATGCATGTACTACATGTAGAGTAAGGGACAATTAATTAAAACTTAGTAGTTAAGAAATGGTTAGTGAGTTGCAAAATTCAGTGATAAATGTTGCGCTTAAATTCCACACTTTGCTCTCTCATTCACGCAAAAAATAGATGAAATGAAAAAGTGTAGCTTTGTAATTTCCTTTCTCATTATTGTCTGAGTAATCGTTTATTCGCATGGCTCTGACCCGTTCGTATCTATCCTTGTCTCTCTCTTTCTCTCTCTCTCTCTCTCTCTCTCTCTCTCTCTCTATCTATCTATCTATCTTTACCTCTCTCTACCCCCGCCTTCCTCTCTTTCTCTCTCTCTCTCTCTCTCTCTCTCTCTCTCTCTCTCTCTCTCTCTCTCTCTCTCTCTCTCTCTCTCTCTCTCTCTCTCTCTCTCTCTCTCTCTCTCTCTCTCTCTCTCTCCCTCCCCCTCTCTCTCTCTCTCTCTCTCTCTCTCTCTCTCTCTCTCTCTCTCTCTCTCTCTCTCTCTCTCTCTCTCTCTCTCTCTCTCTCTCTCTCTCTCTCTCTCTCTCTCTCTCTCTCCCTCCCTCCCCCCTCCTCTCTCTCTCTCTCTCTCTCTCTCTCTCTCTCTCTCTCTCTCTCTCTCTCTCTCTCTCTCTCTCTCTCTCTCTCTCTCTCTCTCTCTCCCCCCCCCCCTTCCTCCCCCCCCCCCCCCCCCTCCCTCAGATGTAAATATACCTTCCCCCCCTTTGCCCCCCCCCCCCCCCCCACCCCTTGTTCAAGTGGCTGACACTACCCAGAGGCGAGGGGCGTCAGGTGCCCTCGTGAGCGGGCGATTTCAGCGTCCAATCCAGGGCTCGCGACCAGGGCGCTCCGGGCACGCCTCCACCTCCCTCGGGAGCGCTCTGCCTTTGGGAGGAATGTCAGTCGGAAAGGGTGACTCGAATGAGGAAGATCTATTTCGGTGGATCTTACTGTAGAAAGGGTGAGGGTACAGGTAAAGTTGTCTTCATTTCCTCAATAAATAAATAAATAGATAAATAAAAGTAAATAAAATGAATGTAAATGAAGAATCTAGATTTTTGCATTTATTGATCTTATTATTGTTGATAGAAATGCAATGTTCGATTTTCTAGTTTTTCCTTTTGTCTTCAAAGGGTGATTTTCCTTACTTGTTTTTTTTTTTTTTTTTTTTTTTTTTTTTTTTTTTTTTTTTTTTTTTTTTTTTTTTTTTTTTTTTTTTTTTTTTTTTTTTTTTTTTTTTTTTTTTTTTTTTTTTTTTTTTTTTTTTTTTTTTTTTTTTTTTTTTTTTTTTTTTTTTTTTTTTTTTTTTTTTTTTTTTTTTTTTTTTTTTTTTTTTTTTTTTTTTTTTTTTTTTTTTTTTTTTTTTTTTTTTTTTTTTTTTTTTTTTTTTTTTTTTTTTTTTTTTTTTTTTTTTTTTTTTTTTTTTTTTTTTTTTTTTTTTTTTTTTTTTTTTTTTTTTTTTTTTTTTTTTTTTTTTTTTTTTTTTTTTTTTTTTTTTTTTTTTTTTTTTTTTTTTTTTTTTTTTTTTTTTTTTTTTTTTTTTTTTTTTTTTTTTTTTTTTTTTTTTTTTTTTTTTTTTTTTTTTTTTTTTTTTTTTTTTTTTTTTTTTTTTTTTTTTTTTTTTTTTTTTTTTTTTTTTTTTTTTTTTTTTTTTTTTTTTTTTTTTTTTTTTTTTTTTTTTTTTTTTTTTTTTTTTTTTTTTTTTTTTTTTTTTT
>BOPN01002144.1:80000-85000 GCA_017312705.2 Penaeus japonicus
TATCGGCCAAGGCTGTCCGGGGTCAGAATTTGTGGAGTCCGATTCAGGGGAATTTATCTGTGCGATCAATTCGACCGCGGATTGCTTTGCCGATGACATAAATTAGCGGTAGAGGTTGACCCTGATGTTTATTGGTCTTGCGTGAGATTTCGCAGTAATTAAAAGTCTGTGGATATGTCACGATGTTTAATTAGAGGCATTTGTGTAGCTGTGCAAGCATGCCTATACAGTTAGTTCAGATCATCCTTATATTTATCTATATACTTATCTGTCTACCTACATACCTATCTATATAAATGTAAAAGAGAGAGAGAGAGAGAGATAGGGAGACACAGAGAGAGAGAGAGAGAGATAACAAGAGAAAAGGAGAGAGAGAGAGAAAGCGAGAGAGTGAGATAACAACAGAAAAAGAGAGATAGAGAGACAGACAGAGATAGAAAAATAGATAGATAGAAAGATAGATAGAGAGAGAGGAAGAAATAAAGATAGATAGAGAGAAAGATAACAAGTGAAACAGAGAGAGAAAAAAAAAAGATGTGGTGAACGACACAAGAATTTCAGAGCATCGACTACTGTATATCCCTTCCACACTATGTCAGGCTGAACCAGCTGGAAAAAAGTTCGCAGCTCCATGTTTGATCCCGAGGCTTAGCTTGGAGAGGGGGCGGCAGTCGAGGGCATCTGAAGGGAAAGGAAAGAGTGAATCATGCTAGAACAGAAATACATTTTAAGAGATGAAATCAACTTAATACCGGAATTTACAGATTGCAGGTGAGTAGGGAAGAGACATAGAGATATATGACATTATAATGCTCAATATCTTTATATTCATAATAATATCTATAATCTCAATGGTCTTACCTTTTTTTTTAATATCGTATACTATTTATCGAAAATCAAATGGAATTATTATATCTTGTTTAATTTGTTGAATTTCGGAGACAGATGTCTTGCATTTCAGTAAGCGTGTCTCTCTCTCTCTCTCTCTCTCTCTCTCTCTCTCTCTCTCTCTCTCTCTCTCTCTCTCTCTCTCTCTCTCTCTCTCTCTCTCTCTCTCTCCTTGATGCATTTCATGTTTTGATCTACAATGCTCATGTATTCTTGGGAGATGTTGCAAATTGATATTCTTAACACCCCTTCAACCTTGCTATCTTCGAGCAATTGCAGCAATTCTAAGTTAAGGAACAAGAAACGAGGAAAAGTATAAAGAGAGAGCGAGAGAGAGAGAGAGAGAGAGAGAGAGGTAGTGTAAAGTGTGAGAATCATGTATATTGCATATTTTACATAAATGGGGAAACATAGGGGTTTACTGCATTGATTATTATTGAGGTTATCTGTCACGTAAAGTACACGAGGATTATTTTCCTGAATGATTGAAGGAAATTGAAAGATTTCTGTCATCACTTCACAACACATCTATCACTCCTTCCCTATATATTTTACCTTAATATTCTACCATTATCATCCTTATCCGTATCTTCACCCACCCACAACAAAGGTAAAATAAAGAAAAAGATCATTCTTTCGCAAACTCTCTGAAAGCGTGAAACAAAAGACCTTTTCCCAGATAACGGTTATCTCGATCCTCAGCCCTATTGAAGAAGATTGCTTGGGGACACACTCCGGTGACACACTCAGAAACCGTCCATGCACAGAGCCTTCGAAATTGCTCGTGTCATATATATGTATATACTTTTTTCTTTCGTGTTTGTGTGTTGTTATTTGCAAGTTGCAAGTCTCGAAAGAGCTTGATGTTTTGATGTCAGGATTTTTTTTTTTTTTTTTTCCAACTCGTGAAAACGAAGTATGGTGAAAATGTATAGATATTTCTAAACCTTTTTTTTATATATGTGTTATCTTTATCTTTACGAACAAGATTTTCAGTTGCATTGGTTAATTAGTTGACATTAAATATCATAAGCTTTCTCACCCTTTCCCATTCCTATTTCATCCCCTCCTCCTTCTCCCTCCCCTTTAATTTCACCCTCGCCCTTTCCTCGTTTTCCCGTCCTCCTCGCCCTCTCACCCCTCCCGCCTCCTTCCTTGTCCACATACACACACAGATGCGCACACACAAACACATTCACACACATATACGAACATAACATACGCACACACAAACACATTCACACACAAATACAAACAAACACACGCGCACACAATCACAAACACGAAAAAGAAGGAAAAAAAATACATTAGCGACTAATATTATATCATATTACACTGTATTATATTACACTATGATACATATAGGAAACTAATCTAACTTATAACCTATATCCAACAAACACACTCAAACACATCGATACATCCATATAGAAAGAACGAGAGACAAATCAAGTGAGCGACAGAGCAAGAGAAAAAGAGAAAGAGAAAGGCGCTCTGCAGGGAGAAAGATCAATCCATGTGAATTCACGCGACACAACAGAAAACGAGTCAACGAGTCAGTGAAGCAGAAGGACGAAGCTTCGAACTCCGGTGATAAGGAGACTCTGGCCGCGTCGAGGTCTTTGTTCCCGGAGATCGTCAGGTTTCGTTAACTTGACGGAAGTCTTTTTCTGAACGCTGTTGGTCGAGAGGGGGAGGGGGAGGGGAGGGGATGGTGGAAAGGGAGAGGGGTTAACTCTCCATTTTCAGGTTGAGAGATTGTGTCTCTTTGAACAGTTCCACACACACATACACACTATATATGTATATATATATATATATATATATATATATATATATATATATATATATATATATATATATATATATATACATATATATATATATATATATATATATATATATATATATATGTATATATATATATATATATATATATATATATATATATATATATGCATATATATATATATATATATATATATATATATATATATATATATATATATATATACATATGTGTGTGTGTGTGTGTGTGTATTGTGAATTTGTGTATATGTATATATATATATATATATATATATATATATATATATATATATATATATATATATATATATTTATATATATATATATATATGTATATATGTATATATATATATATATATATATGTATATATATATATATATATATATATATATATATATACATATGTGCAAATACACTTATACTTACAAACATATAATATTAGTTTATTGTATTTATTCATATCCATCAGCAGCACAATAGTAATAATGATAAAGTGAAGACGAAATTACATAACAAGAGTAACAGAAAATTAATCACCAAACCTTCAGAAGATACAACAAAGAAAGATTAAGCTGATGCAAGGATTAAATCACAATTAGGGATGAAGGGGAAGAGGACTGACCAATGACACCTGTCTTGCAAATGCAAAGGAAATCGGAAATGAAGTGATTGATCGAATATGGAAATGTTCTATTGCTAAGACGCCTTCTGCCGCGAGGGGATACTTCGTGAATTTCTTCAAAATTCATTTTCATTCTTTAATGACTCAATTATTATTGCAATTTTTTTATTTTAAATTATTATTATCTATTTATCTATTTTATTCTATTTTTATTATTATTATTATTTATTTATTATTCTTTTTTTTTTCTTTTTTTTCTTTTTTTTTTTAGAATTCTGAGGTTTATACTCGTATTCAAACAAATATCCGAGTGAGGTCATACGGAAAGCATAGTTCATTGTATTGGTGTCTTCATCTACTTGACTCTCGCTTCATGAATTAAGACACAAGATCCATAATAAAAAGGAAAGATAAACTGATTTCCGTTAATACTACTATGTTTCGTTTAACCTGTGTACACGTTACTGTATCTGTGTTCGTAACAAACTTCACGTCTGCAAGATACAATTATTCAACCTTATTGTAGTAAACAACACGCTACCCTCTACCCCCCCCCCCCCCCAACTTCCTGACTTCACTGCTCACCCATCAGTCAAAGAGATTTTCACGTTCAACTTTTTCCTTCATTTTCCAAGAAGTTCGGAATGGCTGTCTTCTCTAACATATCCCTCGAGGGTTTTATCCTTTTTTCATCTTTATTTCTTTCTTTTTCTCTCTCTCTCTCTCTTTTTTTTTTTTTTTTTTTTTTTTTTTTTTTTTTTTTTTACTTATCATGCAAGCCGAAGTAAAGCGAGTCGTCAAAGGGACAACATCTGGTGTTACAGGAAAGAAAATGCTTTGTATGTTTGTGATAAGGATGAATATAACACTTTCTACCAGTAGTACAAATATTACTTCTTTTTTTTCTTTTTTTTTTTTTTTTCTTTTTGGTTAATGGCCATAGTTATCTACCTGTCATAGATTATATATATAAATGGACAAGTATAGATGTGAATTCACGTAAATAAGTTTATGTATCCTGTATATCGACATTCCACTGCAAAAAAAAAATAATAATAATAATAATAAAAAAATAAAAAAAAAATAATAAAAAAAAAATAAATAAATAAGTACCATACATGAAACCCCTTCCACTTACGCGATCTCCTTCAAGAAACAAATTTGAAAAAAAAAGTATTATCGAAATTCCACCAAATATCCAAATCCCAGGTTCTCGCAATACGTAAAAAAAAAAAAAAAAAAAAAAAAAAAAAAATACAGCCAAGACGTTTCTCTTCTTCACAAAACCTCACCACGAATTCTCCCAAACAAAGTACCTGCCAAATCAGCCGGAAACGGATACGCAAACTTTCGGACGAAATGTTTCCGGAGCCTTGAAAGCCTCGGAGATTCTGCGTCAGGAGAGGAGGAATCTGGCGTGGAATTCGGTTATATAGAAACAGATAGATACATTTTATAAATAGATAGATATATAGAATGACTGGTTGATAAATGCGTATTTGTATAGAAACTGATTGATGAAAGGATACACTATATGCTGATTGATGTAATGACACACTACATGGACTGACTGATAAAAAGATACACTATATATGCTGATAGATAAAAAGATACAATATATATGCTGACAGATAAAAAGATACACTATATATGCTGACAGATAAAATATATACTATATAG
>BOPN01002144.1:115000-120000 GCA_017312705.2 Penaeus japonicus
CAGCTGATCAGCTTTAACAATGTGCAATATCAGCAGCCATTAATCACGAAAGGCGAAATAACGATATGAAAAAAATTCGAGGCTCAAACATTTTTCATTTGCTTCCCACACACCAAAGTTCATAACACAACGAAAGGGAGAATCTATAGAGATTTGGATTAGGCTGTATCTGAAAAGGATTCATGCTGAACAAGTTGGAAATATAAAAAAACAAAAAAAAACAAGGGAAACACAGGAAAACACACGAATATACTTCATCAGGATATAGCCTTCATGAAGCAGTAAAGCGAAAAGGCATAGTGCTATGCCCTCATAAAGCAGTAAAGCGAAAAGGCATAGTGCTATGCCCTCATGAAGCAGTAAAGCGAAAAGGCATAGTGCTATGCCCCCATGAAGCAGTAAAGCGAAAGGCATAGTGCTATGCCCCCATGAAGCAGTAAAGCGAAAAGGCATAGTGCTATGACCTCATGAAGCAGTAAAGCGAAAAGGCATAGTGCTATGCCCCCATGAAGCAGTAAAGCGAAAAGGCATAGTGCTATGACCTCATGAAGCAGTAAAGCGAAAAGGCTTAGTGCTATGCCCTGATGAAGCAATAAAGCGAAAAGGCATAGTGCTATGCCCTCATGAAGCAGTAAAGCGAAAAGGCATAGTGCTATGCCCCCATGAAGCAGTAAAGCGAAAAGGCATAGTGCTATGCTATGGCGTAGCAGTAAAGCTATGTATGCACTCATGAAGCAGTAACCCGAAAAGGCATAGTGCTATGCCCTGGTGAAGCAGTAAAGCGAAAAGGCATAGCGCTATGCCCTGGTGAAGCAATAAAGCGAAAAGGCATAGTGCTATGCCCCGGTGAAGCAGTAAAGCGAAAAGGCTTAGTGCTATGCCCTGATGAAGCAATAAAGCGAAAAGGCATAGTGCTATGCCCCCATGAAGCAGTAAAGCGAAAAGGCATAGTGCTATGCCCCTATGAAACAGTAAAGCGAAAAGGCATAGTGCTATGCCCTGGTGAAGCAGTAAAGCAAAAAGGCATAGTGCTATGCCCTGATGAAGCAATAAAGCGAAAAGGCATAGTGCTATGCCCTGATGAAGCAGTAAAGCAAAAAGGCATAGTGCTATGCCCTGATGAAGCAGTAAAGCAAAAAGGCATAGTGCTATGCCCTGGTGAAGCAATAAAGCGAAAAGGCATAGTGCTATGCCCTGATGAAGCAGTAACCCGAAAAGGCATAGTGCTATGCCCTCACGAAGCAGTAAAGCAAAAAGGCATAGTGCTATGCCCTGGTGAAGCAATAAAGCGAAAAAGGCATAGTGCTATGCCCTGATGAAGCAGTAACCCGAAAAGGCATAGTGCTATGCCCTCACGAAGCAGTAAAGCAAAAAGGCATAGTGCTATGCCCTGGTGAAGCAATAAACCGAAAAGGCATAGTGCTATGCCCTGATGAAGCAGTAAACCGAAAAGGCATAGCGCTATGCCCTCACGAAGCATCAAACCGAAAAGGCCTTTGGCATATCCATATGTTTCCCTGCGCTTCCCTCCGTCGTTTTGTTTTCATAATTCTGCATGGCGTTTGGCACAGGAGGCACCATTCCCCAAAGTGCCAATCATCCTCGAACGAGTGAACGAGGCACGCCAGTCGAGTTGGAAATGTTCCCCTCTGCTTGTGTCATGCAAAAGGGTGGTTGACGGTCACAGAAGTAATTGCCGCGGTGAAGGAAACGCTATTACATGCGTGAGGGAATCGAAGGCAAAACTTGTTAGAGGGGAATATTGACGAAGCTGCGTGGATTGCATGACGAAGCTGCATGAATTGTATGACAAAGGTGTATGAATTGTATGACGAAGGTGTATGAATTGTATGATGAAGGTGCATGAATTGTATGACGAAGCTGCATGAATTGTATGACGTAGCTGCATGAGTTGTATGACGAAGCTGCATGAATTGTATGACGAAGCTGCATAAATTGCATGACGAAGCTGCGTGAATTGCATGACGAAGCTGCGTGAATTGTATGATGAAGGTGCGTGAATTGTATGACGAAGCTGCATGACTTGTATGACGAAGCTGCATGAACTGCATGATGAAGGAGATGTAGAATTGAGGATGAAATTATGGCTGGAGATTATTGTTTTTTATTGGACTTTTACATAAGTCCACATCAGTAATAACCTTAATCACTATATTTAGTTATAGTGTTTCTTTTTTGTGGTCGTGATTATCAATTGTTATAAAAAAAAATCAGGAATTAATTCCCCAAAGAACTCAAACAATAAAACAAGCAGCAACTGCAAAGAATTAAAACATCCCCATTCACACACGGACCATTTAATTTATTATGATAATAATAATGATTGTAATAATAATAGGGATGATAATGGTAATAATGATAATTATAATAGTAATACATGACAATAATGTCATTATTATTATTATCATTATTATTATTATTATCATTATTATTATTATCATTATTATTATTGTTATCATTATTATTATTATTATTATTATTATTTAGAATATAAAAATTAATGAAAGTTTCCAGAAAAAACACTGCAATTGCAAGCAAGAACCACTCACGGAACATAGTGATGACGGTGGAGACATCGGTAATGTTAGCTAAGACATGGGCGTGGGCGGGGTCGCTGGTGGTGAGGCGGCAGGTGAGGCGGGCGTTGTGGTGCCTCTGGTCTAGGCCGCCCAAATCCAAGACGTTGGTCGCGGTGCCCTCGTCCACACGCCTCCAGGTCGAGTCCACCTGCACTCCGCCCAGAATCCACTTCAGGCTCTCCACTTTGGCCGTTCCTGTCGATGGACGCGGGTTTTTGTTGCTATGTCTGTCTGTTAGGTTTAGTGGATGATTTGAAATATATGATAGAAATGAGGGCTTACATATCATGTAACTTGTCTCCATTCCTCTCTTTTTTATTTTTTTATTTTTTAGTTTTCTCTCGTCTTTTTTTTCTTTCCTGTGCCCCCCCCCCAAAAAAAAAAAAAAAAAAAAAAAAAAAAAAAAAAAAACATGACTCTCCATTAACACCGCTCTCAATGTGTGTATGTATGATATATAAGTCGAACTGTGCAATTTCAAAGAGAAAAAAAAAAAAAACTACATGTAGCTCAATTTATTCTCCAAAAGGCTCATAAAAAGAGAAAAGTTCAACATTCCATATATTATTTGTATACACATTTCCACAAGCATTTGCAGTAAAAAGGATTAAAAAAAAATTCATGGAACTCAAAAACCTTCTCCAATTTACCCCACTGAGTTTGCCAAAGGACCCTTTAGTTGTTAGAGTAGAAAAGCTGTGTAGTAAACTAAAAAAAAAAAAAAAAAAACGGAAATATATGCTTAGAAATGTAATACTGTTGGATTTTCTATTACATGTTCATTAAAACCTTCTACCTCGTTCATACTTTTTTCCCCCAGCTCTCTTACTGCCCCTCCTATATTTACTTTGTTTTATCACTTTGTCAACAAAAATGTCAGTAATTACACAACTACACGTGGGACAACAGCCTTTTTTTTTTTTTTTTTTTTTTTTTTTTTTTTTTTTATGCTTCCTTTGTAAATCCGGAATTCAGTTACAGCGAAAGTTTGGCTAAACTAAAGAACTTTATTCTTATGAATGAGATTATACGTCCCCGCTGCGCCACTGATGAATCTCAAAACTTAGACGAAACGATGATTAGAGAAAACAAAAGAAGAAAAATGAAAAGAAGAAAAAAAAGAATGAAAATACTTTGAAACATTAAAATTCTCCACGAGGAAAAGGAATTCACACATTCTTAAACAGATTCATAATTCATAAATTCATAATCATATAAAACCCTACCTTTATAAAACTAACTACTCGCAAATCAGGTAGTACTCACCATGTAGGGCCTTGCAAGTGAGTGTGAGGAGGTCGCCCTCAGACAAAGGTCCTACTCGACCTCCAGTTACCACTTGGCCGGAGAGGTCTACGAGAACCAACCCACTCACTAACTCTGTGAGGAAAGAGAAGGAAAAAAAAAATATTTACTACTTTTCACTGTGCTGTATTTTCCTGTGTATGTCTGTTTATGTTTATGTTTGTGTGTAGGTATGTTTGTATGGGCGTGTGTGTGTGTGTGTGTGTGTGTGTGCGTGCGCGTGTGTGTGTGTGTGTGTGTGCATCTATATTCACACATATTTTAAGGGGAATGCCGAATGAATCCCAAGAAATATTTCATTTTTGCCTGAAAAACACCAAAAATTATATTACCCTTATAAGCCTTACATATACAATTATTTCGCTCCCAATCCACCTTCACACGTAACTTAAATATAGCCCTAATGCACTAGAGCCAATACAAAAAAAAGCTTTACAGAATCGTATTTAATCAATTCACACTAATGCTTTTAGCGGCAGTTTCCCGAAACACTAAAGCTGACCAGCCAAGACATGTGTTTCTGCAGCAACAAGTCTTTGCAAGTTATCATGTGATTACCATAATATATTGACTAACTAAAATCGAGTAGATAGAGAAGGGGGGTGGGGGTGGGAAAAGGGAAGGAGAGAGAGGTAGACAAACAGATAGACAGAGAGATAAAAAGGCACTAGATGAAGGAATTATTATTTCTAAAGTCTTCTTATAATTGAGAAAAAAAAACACGAAGACATCACGATATACATTTGTTACATATATATACTACAGTTATTGGAATAGCATATTTCGTTTACACAATTGTACTTTACTTTTGTAGATTCGGCATCAAAGACAATATGGAAAAGCTCGATTTTTTTTTTTTTCTAAACTGATATAAAAGGCGAGATCCGGTGAGTTCTTAGCAGCACCATCTATTGGCCACGCGGCGAACTAAAAGTCACAGGCCACATAGCGCCGTTCGAGAGACGTCTCTAACATTCATATACATACATGTATACGTACATACATACATACACACACACATGCATACATACATGTTTACATACATGCATACATATATGCACACATGTATGCATACATGTATACACACATGCATGC
>BOPN01002144.1:137500-140000 GCA_017312705.2 Penaeus japonicus
GCATGGGAGAGAGAAATAAAATGATAAAGGGTGAAGCAATGGAGATACATTTTGACTAAAGGAAAGGAAAGAAATAAAATGATAAAGGGTGAAGCAATAGAGAGACACCTCGAATAAAGGAAAGGAAATGGGAGGACGGCGAGAACCACGACTCACCGACATCAATGCCTGGCACTTCCGCCACGACGTTCGTTCTCACGTTATTGTTCGCCGCCGCCTCAGCCGTCGTCGACGTCTGGAGTTTCGCCACGACAGCCGCCGCAGCCGCAGCCGCAGGGGGCGTGGCCAGGGTGGGTCGCCCCGGGAAGGGAGAGCTATCAGCGCCGGCCCGCCCGCACATTATCACCCACCACGCCCATGTTCTTATCACGAGCCACACCAGGCACGCCCTCCGTCTCCCCATCACCTAGAGAACACGCCGGGGCTTCGTCGGGAGTGGCGACGGAGGGGGGGGGGGGAGTCTAGCAAGGACGGCTCGTCACACCGACGTGGCGAAGGTCGTCCTCCACCGAGCCTCGACGCGCATCACACCTGCTTCTCGAGGGACACCGAGCCCCTTCGTCCTCGATGCTGGAGGACCTCCTCGAGTCTTCGACTTGTCCTTAGCGTGGGTTGGGTTTGGATAAGCTTGTCATGATAGGCTAGTTGCGTGTGTGTGTGTGTGCGTGCGTACGTGTGTGTGTGCGTGTGTGTGTGTGTGTGTGTGTGTGTGTGTGTGTGTGTGTGTGTGTGTGTGTGCGCGTGTGTGTGTGTGTGTGCTTGAGGCAACTATTAACTAAGTGCAGGCGTTCGTGTGAGTTTAATATTGATTTTGGTCAGCGCCGTCGGCCAATTTTGGAATTATGTTTCCGTTTTCGTTTCCGTTTTCGTCGCCGTCAAAATGGAGTCGTAATTAGTCGCGACCGTCCAGCAACGACCTGAAAAGATAGAAAAAGAAACTGTAAGATATATTTTCTTTCAATATAAGGAATTATCATTACATAGACAACAAAGAAATGAATAGGGAATGCGGAAGAATGACGATGAAAGAATATTATGAAAATTACAATAATAAAATAATATCACGAAACACGAAAATTAGTTAGAATGACGAATAAAAATGCCACACTAGTAAAATACATAAACACAGAGTTAAACAAAGAAGATAAACAGTGATAGACGAAGAAGCTAAACAGTGATTGACGAAGAAGATAAACATTGATGGACGAAGAAGATAAACAGTGATGGACGAAGAAGATAAACAGTGATGGACGAAGAAGATAAACAGTGATGGACGAAGAAGATAAACAGTGATAGACGAAGAAGATAAACAGTGATAGACGAAGAAGATAAACAGTGATTGACGAAGAAGATAAACAGTGATGGACGAAGAAGATAAAAAGTGATAGACGAAGAAGATAAACAGTGATGGACGAAGAAGATAAAAAGTGATAGACGAAGAAGATAAAAAGTGATGGACGAAGAAGATAAACATTATGGACGAAGAAGATAAACAGTGATGGACGAAGAAGATAAACAGTGATAGACGAAGAAGATAAACAGTGATGGACGAAAAAGATAAACAGTGATAGACGAAGAAGATAAACAGTGATAGACGAAAAAGATAAACAGTGATAGACGAAGAAGATAAACAGTAATGGACGAAGAAGATAAACAGTGATGGACGAAGAAGATAAACATTATGGACGAAGAAGATAAACATTATGGACGAAGAAGATAAACAGTGATAGACGAAGAAGCTAAACAGTGATTGACGAAGAAGATAAACATTGATGGACGAAGAAGATAAACAGTGATGGACGAAGAAGATAAACAGTGATGGACGAAGAAGATAAACAGTGATGGACGAAGAAGATAAACAGTGATAGACGAAGAAGATAAACAGTGATGGACGAAGAAGATAAACATTATGGACGAAGAAGATAAACAGTGATGGACGAAGAAGATAAACAGTGATGGACGAAGAAGATAAACAGTGATGGACGAAGAAGATAAACAGTGATAGACGAAGAAGATAAACATTATGGACAAAGAAGATAAACAGTGATGGACGAAGAAGATAAACAGTGATGGACGAAGAAGATAAACAATGAAGGACGAAGAAGATAAACAGTGATAGACGAAGAAGATAAACAGTGATAGACGAAGAAGATAAACATTATGGACGAAGAAGATAAACAGTGATGGACGAAGAAGATAAACAGTGATAGACAAAGAAGATAAACAGTGATGGACGAAGAAGATAAACAGTAATGGACGAAGAAGATAAACAGTGATGGACGAAGAAGATAAACAGTGATAGACAAAGAAGATAAACAGTGATGGACGAAGAAGATAAACAGTGAAGGACGAAGAAGATAAAAACAGAGATGAAAAAAAAGACAGATAAATCGACCAACACAGACACGGCTAAAGAGAACACAAACAGTTCCATCAGTTATACGAGCATTTAAATCTCAAGCTCAAATTAAGTGAAATGCTACAGCGACTTCTATTACTA
>BOPN01002144.1:145000-147500 GCA_017312705.2 Penaeus japonicus
TATGTGTTGTAGAAGAGAGACACGATAAATGTAGCAAAATCTGGACGCGATGATGACTGCAGCGAAACGCAGGAAAACACCCCAAACGTCCAAACAACGTATACAGTTTCTTGCGAGTGATATAAACCCCCTTTTTACGGGCAAGAAATAAACACTAGAATGTTAGTTCTATCCCAACAGCTCCGGAACACCAAACACTTTTTGTAAAGCAGAGGCAGAGCTGAAAAAAAAAAAAAATAACATTACTCAGCGAGAACGGAACGTACGTACGCCTGGCACTGGAATCTCTCGTCTTTATTGTTTATGATATTTGCTTTGGATCCTTTATTGCCTTCTCTCTCTCGTGTCGTATAAAGGACTAGAGTACACACGGCCGTTCGCCAGAGAGCTTTCACTTGACGCGCCCTATATGAGGCGCTGTGTATGGCGGGCGGACCTCATACCCTCACGCGTGAATACATATTACACTGCTTGTTATATCGGATAGCCCTTTAGTAGAAGTCCTTTGGCATTATAGAGGTTCGGGAGAGGGAAAAGGTCAGTCCTTCAGCCTTTTTTGGAGCTAGAGCCATTGCCCCAATGTGTATGGGATATGTATTTTTTTATTGGAGTTTCCGGTTAATGGATAGAATTGCCAGAATTGTGTTTAAGTGTTTCGAATGTTTTGATTCATTTTTCTCTCTAACCGCTTTCTCTCTCTTTCTCTCTCTCTCTCTCTCTCTCTCTCTTTCTCTCTCTCTCTCTCTCTCTCTCTCTCTCTCTCTCTCTCTCTCTCTCTCTCTCTCTCTCTCTCTCTCTCTCTCTCTCTCTCTCTCTCTCTCTCTCTCTCTCTCTCTCTCTCTCTCTCTCTCTCTCTCTCTCTCTCTCTCTCTCTCTCTCTCTCTCTCTCTCTCTCTCTCTCTTTCTCTCGCTCTCTCTCTCTCTTCCTCTCCTTCTCTCTCTCTCTCTCTCTCTCTCTCTCTCTCTCTCTCTCTCTCTCTCTCTCTCTCTCTCTCTCTCTCTCTCTCTCTCTCTCTTTCTCTCTCTCTCTCTCTCTCTCTCTCTCTCTCTCTCTCTCTCTCTCTCTCTCTCTCTCTCTCTCTCTCTCTCTCTCTCTCTCTCTCTCTCTCTCTCTCTCTCTCTCTCTCTCTCTCTCTCTCGCTCTCTCTTTCTTTCTCTCCCCTTTACTTGATTACTTTGATTGTTTGCTTAAAAAAAAACTTAAACCATAATATGAAAACTTTACAATATCCCGACCCCTATCCCCCCTCCTCCCTCCTTCTCTCCTCCCCTCCCTCCCTCCTCCCCTCTTCCCTCCTTCCCTCCTTCCCTCTTGCCCTCCTTCCCCCCTTCCTTCCCTCTCTCCCTACAGCCTTCACACCCTACACACCCTCCCTAAAACACGCCAAACAAACACAACCTTAAACTCCCTTCCTAAACTGCCAGCCCCCCCCCTCCCGCCTCTCCCCTCCCCCCTCCCCCTTACCCCAATACCTACACACTCTCCTCTCCCCTTACTCCCCCCTCCCTCCCCCTACTACTCCAGACGACGAGCATAGAGATGGCTATGACGATAAAAAAGATACAGATATAACCCAGACTGTAATCTCTCTCTCTCTCTCTCTGTTTCTCGTTCGTTCTCTCACTCTTCTCTCTCGTTCGTTCTTTTTTTCTCTCTCTCGTTCGTTCTTTCTCTCTCTCTTTCTCTCTCTCTCTCTCTCTCTCTCTCTCTCTCTCTCTCTCTCTCTCTCTCTCTCTCTCTCTCTCTCTCTTTCCCTCTCTCTCTTCTTCCTCCTCTTCCTCCTCCTCCTCCTCCTCCTCCTCCTACTGATATTGGTGCAGCACTCACATATGCATCTGCAGTATTGGAACTTCATAAGCATATATATTAGGCAATAGAAAGACAAAGATCTTTTAGAAGATTTTGACTGTTGTGGGATGTTGAGTTTTTCGTGCATGTAATAATGATAATAATGATGATAGTATGAATTATATTTATGATGATAATAGGGATGGCAATTATAATCATTGTGATAATGGCAATAGTGTTAATGATGATAATAATGATAGTGATGAAAATAATAATGGTAACAATAATGATTATAATAATAATGATAGTAATGATATTAATGGTGATTATAATGATAATAATGATAATAGTATGAATTATATTTATGATGATAATAGGGATGTCAATTATAATCATTGTGATAATGGCAATAGTGTTAATGATAATAATAATGATAGTGATGAAAATGATAATGGTAACAATAATGATGATAATGATAATGATAGTAATGATAATAATGGTTATTTTAATGATAATGATGATGATAATGAAAAAGATTGTAAATGCAAAAATGATCATCAGGGTAATGATAATGATGATAATAGTAGTAACGGTAAGAACAGCATTGATAATGATAATGATAATTTTAATAGAAATATGGCCTATGATCATGATACAAACAGCAATTACATTAATGATAAAGACGATAATGATAAAAATAACAATGAATAT
>BOPN01002144.1:152500-155000 GCA_017312705.2 Penaeus japonicus
ATAACAGAGAGCAAGGGCGGGGACCCATTACTAAGCAGGAAGGCAATACAAGAACGGACAGTCAATACAAGGAGGAGGAGCAAGAGGAAACGAGGTAGCACGACCCACCAGCGGGAATAATACGAAAGAGAGACTGCATGACAGGGACACAATACCCTGTACAAGGGAGAGAGTGCATGGCAGGGAAGTGATGACCAGCAAGGGCTCGTTAGATGCAGGGAGCAAATGCAGGGCGACGGCAGAGCAAGCCCGGACGATAATACATGGCAATACATAATATATAACGCAGAGACAATACAAAGGATGATTCACGAGGGGAGAGGCTACGCGGCTGAAGGACGGCGACAGCGCACGCAAAAGTTCAGATGTACACATAAAACACAGAGTAAAGAAAAAGGGAAGGGCACCACAAGGCTGGGAAGTAAAAAAAGAAAAGATAAGAAGAAAAAAGAGAGAGAGAGAGAAAAAAAAAGATAGTGATGGTAAAGGAGAAGAAGAAAAGAAGACGGAATGCTGATGGTAAAGGAGAAGAAGAAGAAGAGGAGACGGAGGAAGAGAGAGAGAAAAAAAAGAGAAAGGATGAAGGGGAAAAGATGGAGAAGAGGAAGAGAAAGAAAAGTTGAAGTTGATGATGATGAAGAAAAAGGAGAGGAAGAGGAGTAGGTGAAGGAGATGGAAGAGAGAAAGAAAAAAAAAACTAGAAAGCAGATAGATCAAAAGAAGACATCTTTTTTTTTTTTTTTTTTTTTTTTTTTTTTTTTTTCAAGGCAAAGCATCAAACCTCACTCGTCCCTGTCAAATTAAGTACCGTATCAGATTCCCGCTTGACATCCAAATTATGTAAATTCTCATGAGCAATCTGAAATGTGTCAAACGGATCCCTTCTTATGCCTATGTATGAGAGGGGAAGTTAGGGTGCCCTGAGACACGGTTAGAAAATTGAAGAAGTCGAGGGGGAGACACTGACTTTCTTCTCTGTTAAAGATAGAAATTAATTCCTTGTTAGCTCAGCAGATGTAATGCTTCACCAAATATTTTTTTTGGAAATAGTATCTAAAGATAGATACCTACATGATATTTACCGATGATGATATTATATATGACAATTGATAAAAGCATTAACTGATGAAATCCTCTTAACGTAATTAATTTCGAAGCAGCAAAAGAAGAAGGAGGAGGAGGAAGAGGAGAAGGAGGATAGGAGGAGGAGGAGAAGAGGGCGTGGTGGGAGAGAGGGAGGGTGAGGGTGAGGGGTGGAAGGGTGGGTGGAGGCGGATGTGTGTAGAGGGGGGAGAAGAAGGCGTGGTGGGAGGGAGGGAGGGAGGGTGAGGGGCGGGTGGGTGGGTGGGTTGGTGGATGGGTGGAGGCGGATGTGTGTAGAGGGGTGGGGGGGGGGTGTGGGGGGGGGGGGCATATGCTTGAGTGAGCATCCTCTGCGACGAAAAAGATTGGCACTCTGCCTAACGAGGCTCAAACAGATAACCATAGACGGAGAGTTTCTGAGACGGTTCGCTGTGATGGCGGACAATGTTGAATACATTGACTATGCAAATTTCCGGGCGATACTTCTTTTCTTCTTATCATTTTATCTTTTTTTTCTAAATTCATTAATGATTTTGTCCATTTTCGCATTAATGCTTAGATGGGGAGAGGATGCCGTGATTATTAAGAGTGGATGGAATTCTGGACAAAGATTATCGGGTTCTTTGAGAAGGGAAGAGTAATATCTTTTAAAGAAAAGATAATAAAACATTTTTAGTTGTAGATAAGATATGTCGATACATACAATTATATAAGGAGTTAGCTAAAATATGAAAATATAAAGTTCGAGAAATTATGCCTCTCTTGATTAATAATTCAAATTATCCTTCTCGTAAAAGTGAGGAAATATAATGTGAATCCTTAAGCAGTATGAGTTACCCTTTACCTCCTACACACTGATCTTACTCATTAACATAATTATAATCTTTTGATCCCAAATAACATCTCCTCTCGGATGTGTTTTATCCTTCTATTCATCTTAAAGAAGTAAGTATCTATCACTCTCACAAGTAAGCCAGACTGAGAGGATGAAATAGATAATTTGGGAAAGAATTTAATCGTAATCGTTTTCTCATGGGATACGAATAATGCGAATGGAAATAAAGAGAGAGATGAATAAAGAAAATGATGCTAATCACCTTCTCATGAGAAAAAAAAAAGTGATTATCTAAATGAAGTCTGTGAAATGAAAGAGAATTCTAAACAAGACAAGACCTAATACATTCCCACTGAAAGCTTATTAAAATGCGAAATGACAGAACGCAGCCACACGCCTATCACGTTCTCATGCAGACCTAACTGACTGACCGACTGAAACAAGCAAGATGTTTCAAAACTCGCCAATTAGTGAAGGTTCCTTTGTCCTTTTCCCTTCCTTTATGGATATCATTACTTGTCCTCATTACCCAAACTCGAAATCCAATTTGGTAATGGCTGTTTGCGCAAGTGGAGAGAATTT
>BOPN01002144.1:175000-180000 GCA_017312705.2 Penaeus japonicus
TATCACCATATGAATCATAATGAACATGATTATTACTATTATTGTTATCCTTTTTATTATAACCATTTATTAATACTCTTATTGTTATCATTTGTTAGTTTTAATATTAGTAATATCATTATCATTCTAACCATTTATCATAGATAATATTATGATAATGATTATCATCATTATCATTATCAGTATTGTTATCGGTATTATCATTATCATCACTATTAGTACTAGTATCATTATCACCACTATTAGTAATATTATCATCATCATCACTATTAGTGTTATCATTATTTTCATAATCACTATCATCTTCATCGACATCATCATCATCATTGATATGACTCTCCTCATTATAATCGTTATCATTGTCATTATTAATATCAGAACAATCATTATCACGATCATAACGGAAGAGATGAACTGTTGTTCAGTACATTATAGAATACCGAACGTATCTTCCTCTAGGAATATACTAACTGTATGTTATTACTTAAAAAAAAAAAAAAAAAAAAAAAAAAAAAAAAAAAAAAAAAAAAAAAAAAAAAAAAAAAAAAAAAAAAAAAAAAAAAAAAAAAAAAAAAAAAAAAAAAAAAAAAAAAAAAAAAAAAAAAAAAGTTGGAGTGTCTGTTATGTGTGGTAAACAAAGGCTTTTCCAGAAAGAGATGAAAGAGAAAATTCTAAACATAGCTTTGTAAAAAAAAAAAGAAAGAAAGAAAAAAAAATTGATTTAAAATCTGTTCGGTAGATTTCAATAACGTCATGTATAATTGAGGCATCCGGATACCANCTCTCTCTCTCTCTCTCTCTCTCTCTCTCTCTCTCTCTCTCTCTCTCTCTCTCTCTCTCTCTCTCTCTCTCTCTCTCTCTCTCTCTCTCCCTCTCTCCCTCTCCCATAATAGGAAAGTCTTTTTTTCTATGATCCCCAGAATCCTTTTCGGACAACATAAAGCACGGCGACACCCCGAGATAAAAGGATAGATAAAGGAAAAAATACGTAAGTCTGGCTCAGACGCCGTGGGGAACCCGGGGAGGTCCGCCTACAACGGGGAACCTCTATTTTTATGACGTGGGTGATCTAAACTAATGAGAAAATGCCTCCTCAAATGAAGAATGAAGAGCGAAGGTAAAAGGAGAGAATGGGAGGATTATGAAGACGTCGAAGGGGAAGAGAATTTGGGGGCATAGAGAGGATGTAAAGAAAGGGAGAGAGGTGAGAGGGGAGGGGGTGTTAGAGTGAGGGAGAATGGGAGGGAGATGAGAGAAAGAGAGAATGGGTAGGGAAGGGAGATGGAAGAGAGAGGGAGTGAGAACATGAGAGAGCGTCAGAAAGACATAGAGAGAGAAAAAGAGTGAGACAGAGAGAGAGAGAGATAAAATGAGAAAGAGAGGAAGAGAAAGAAAGTGAGAAGAGGTATAGAGAATTGGCGATGGGATGAAAACGAGTGACTATAACTGAACAAATTCAGAATTTAGCTAACAGTTTCCACCTTACTAAATCGAATGCTAAGACAGCGAGGGTGGAATGTCGAGTATCTATCTCACTGTAAAGAGCAGTGAAGAAATACGAATAAAGAGAAAGAAGAAATTAAGAACACTGGCTTTCTTGTGGAGCTATTTCGTTCTATTTACATGACTAAGGATCCTCTTCAATCTACATCAAGCTAGAACTGCCTTGAAATACGGCCCTTTATAACAACGTACGACTCCATGCATCACAACATAATTCTCTACAGTATCTCGTGTGCCAAAAACCTCTGCCTCCTTCAGCGCAAGATCTTAAGCCCCATAAGAAGCACCCTGCACTAACTGCAACGACTGCCTGTGCAACAAAATGACCCTCCTGTGGTCGTTTGCATTAAATACGATTAACGACTTAAGTTTCCGAAGACTAAAGCATTTCTGAAGACACTTTTGGTAATGATACACCTAAGTATAGACTTGTTTATTGACAACTTGAGATATACATTCTCTCTCTCTCTCTCTCTCTCTCTCTCTCTCTCTCTCTCTCTCTCTCTCTCTCTCTCTCTCTCTCTCTCTCTCTCTCTCTCTCTCTCTCTCTCTCTCTCTCTCTCTCTCTCTCTCTCTCTCTCTCTCTCTCTCTCTCTCTCTCTCTCTCTCTCTCTGTTCTCTCTCTCTGTTCTCTCTCTTTCTCTCTCTTTCTCTCTCTCTCTCTCTCTCTCTCTCTCTTTCTCTCTCTCTTTCTCTCTCTCTCTCTCTCTTCTCTCTCTCTCTCTCTCTCTCTCTTCTCTCTCTCTCTCCCCCCCCCCCCCTCTCTCTCTCTCTCTCTCTCTCTCTCTCTCTCTCTCTCTCTCTCTCTCTCTCTCTCTCTCTCTCTCTCTCTCTCTCTCTCTCTCTCTCTCTCTCTCTCTCTCTCTCTCTCTCTCTCTCTCTCTCTCTCTCTCTCTCTTTCTTTCTCTTTTCTCTCTCTCTTTCTCACTCTCCCTTTCTCTCTTATCTATAGATAAATAGATTGATTTTTCCTGTTTTCCCAAATGGTGAAATGAGAGGGAGACGATTGCTAGTCCTTAGATCTAAAATTAGAGTTTAGAATTATCTTGAGCATATGAAAATATAGAAAATATATGTGAATAAACTTTAAATTAAAAATACCAAAATGTAAACTTTAATCATCCTCTGGATAAACTTTGCCTAAAACATGAAAAAATTATATTGATGATAAACAAACAAGATTAGAAATTAATTGGTAATACTATATAAGTCATTAATAATAAAAAATAATAATATTCTAAAAGCTAAATGAACTCTCCTTTTATTATTATTGTATATCAGGTCATATATCACGTAAAAAAATATATCTGCTCTCATTCATTTTCATTTACGACAAAAGAAAGTAACCACTAAAAAGGACACAAGCAGCACACACACCTCCATTATAGCTAAAGCTGTAAGATGAGAGACTTGAAGAGGCTGGTTGATCCCCAAACTATTCCTTGTTTTAGATAGAACAATAAAGTGAGACACAAAAATAAGGTGTCGAAGGAGGAACAAGATGATATACCAAGTAGTGTTTAGATAGAAATAGATATTATTGATGGAAAGTTAGTTTGTGTCGGAGGTAGAGCATGCTTTGATGAGACAGAATAAGAGATTGGTACCTTGGATATAGTTACTTTTAATTAGTATGAGTCATTATTTACATCGGTATTTTTTATTTCAATATATTCTATACACTGAAACCAATATGATCATTCAGATGTCTCCCCACTTAATAGACCTTTACCCTTAAATCGAAATTAATATTTACTATTCTAATATGTAGGGAAAAAATAACTGATACGAACACACAAAGTCTACGGACACACAACCCGTGTTTCACTATCTGTCAAAGACAGGAAACGGGTTTCAAACGTCGGGGCAATATCATAATCAACAATATTATTATTGTCATTTTATCATCATTATCATTAATATCATCATTTTATTATCATTATCATTAGTATCATGATTATCAAAAATATCATTATCCTTAATATCATCATTATCAAAATTAGCATTATCACTACCATTATAATTTTTATTTTATCCTTTTCATTATTATCGTTATCACTATCATTTGCATCATTATCACTATCACAATCATGACTATCACTAGCTATATATCGCTGTTATTACCATTATCAATATCATTATTATTATAATTTGTAATATTATCATTAGTATTATCATTACAATTGTAACTATCAGCATCCCTGGTTGTCCTTTTCCCATTGTTTTTGTACGATGTACCTCAAGATATTACCGGTTCATCTTAGAGGAGGAGAAAAATCGATTGCGATATCTGTGTGTGCGTGTGTACACACACACACACACACACACACACACACACACACATACACACACACACACACACACACACAGATATCACATTATCATCAAACTCATCCTCTTCATAATCATCATCAAACTCATCATCCTTATCATCATCATCAAATTCACCATTCATATCACCATTTTTATTTTTATTATCATATCTATATTGTTATCATGATCATCATCATTACTATTATCATTATTATTATTATCATTATCATCAATATTGTTGCTTTTGTTATTATCGTCATTTTAATCATTATCATCAGTTTCCATCCACGTTATATATATAAGGTGATACTTTGTAACATTAATTATAGCTTTTGCTGTAGAATAAATATAAGACAGAAGAGGAATGCTGCACCATTATTTCAAATATATCTGAGCCTTTATTTTCCTTAGCTAGCAAAAGAAATTTCCAACAGTTGCTGGCACAGGGAATAAAGATTATCCTGCATCATCTACTCGAATAGTGAGAAAACGAAGATGTGGGCCATACAGGACAAATAAAGGAACACTAATAAGAAAAAACTAAGCAAAGTAGATCATCAAAGGCCAAGAATCTCAATTAGCATGGCTAAACTAGTGGTGCTATGAATGCCAAACTATACTCCAGCAATGGCTAATATTCAGAGCTTGTATACCTAAGAATAATGAACAAGTCTAACCACTAGCTTGTCAAAAAAAAAACATGGTGGCTTGTTGGCCTTTTCCAGTGCAAAGAACAGAGTCTAAGGCATTCCTTGATACAGACCAATTTTGTATAATTACTCCTTTACAAGAGTGTGAAGTGCAAAGCTCATGGCATACGTAGCATTGCTTTATGTGGTTTTACTTTGTAAATTTACCCAGTGTCATGAAATGGCCTTTATCTTCTTTACCCTGCAATGATTTCAATGCATGACATTCTATATATAAACTTGAATGATATTTAAGGTGCAGTATGTCAAGATATTTACCAGTAAAGCATCTACAAAAAAAAAAAAAAAAAAAAAAAAAAAAAAAAAAAAAAAAAAAAAAAAAAAAAAAAAAAAAAAAAAAAAAAAAAAAAAAAAAAAAAAAAAGAAAAAAAAAAGAAAAGCAAATTGATTTAAAATCTGTTCGGTAGATTTCAATAACGTCATGTATAATTGAGGCATCCGGATACCACTTTTATTTCTAATGAAATGAAATTA
>BOPN01002144.1:227500-230834 GCA_017312705.2 Penaeus japonicus
TCTCTTTGAATCGTTGAAACCAAATACATGACAAGTCCAATCAATATTGTGTTCTTTTTGTCTGACTTCATTTGTAGTTTTCCCTTTATCTCTATTATCCACTTTTGAACACTCTGTCTTTCCTCATCTGGCATTTATATCCCGCCTTTACAAAGCATATATTAAGTCATCTTCAACTCTTTCCTCACTCCCTCGCAAAGTGCCATTTGCAAATATCTTTGTCCAACGACCCTCCACGCGTTCATTGGCACTTAATCTGTCACTTTATCAAACGGAAAAGGGCTGAGTGCCAAGCCTGGTGCAGACCCACTCTCAGTGCCTCTGTCATCGCAGCTGTGACCCGCACTATTATCTCCCTCTCTTTACATATCTCCTGGATTAAACTGACATGCTTTACTGTTGCACCAGCTTTCCCCATTGCAAGGTCACATCTCACTTCTTTAGATATAGTTATGTACCATTTCCATGTCAGTGAATATTTAATTGAATTCCCCACTTTTCATCTAGGATTCTCTGGACAAAGACGGTATCTACTGAACACTTTTCTAAATCGAATCCACACTGATTATCACTGATCTTCACCTTGTCAATCTTGATGATCTCTTGTTAATCACACCCACATTTCCATGGAATAACTCTTCAACTTATTATCCCGCCATCTCGTAGAGTTTTGTGCATCCCCTTTGTTCTTCAACCTGGATAACAGAATACTACGTCTCCCATTCTGCTTTCCGTCTCCAGTATGTGAACGAACAGGAACTTGTGGAATTTCACTGCCATTTCTCATAAACACTTTCTTGCCTCAACGGGAATGTTATCAGACCCAACACTGTCCATTTTTATTCTTGCCATTGCCTTTATGACCTCTTCCTCGTTTTATCTGTCACCTGTTGTGCATTTTTATTGTTGGATTTTGTCTCTTTTCTCTCCCTTGCTTCTCTAGCTCATATGCTTTTTTTAAATATTCTCACCATCTCGTTCCTTTATTTTGTTAGTACATTACTTTTTGTGGCTTTTTTTTTACTTGCGCTTGTACTATATTTCCCCATGGGTGTCCCCTGCCTTGTTTACCTTCTTCCCTCCTTCTTTTCAAATCCCTTTGAAGTTGTCTTTTACACTGCTATAAAATAAAATAATAATAAAAAAAAAACTTCTTACTTTCCTCACTTCTCTGTCGGTCCTACATTTTTTGGCTGTCTTGTAATCTCAGTATCAACTCTTTGTATATATGACGAATCAAGCTCTTGCTCTTGCTACTTTCCTCATATTTTCTGCTGTCACACCCCGGTCAATTGGAAACTCTTCTTTTTGTTCTTGTTTAATTTAAATTATATCTAAATAAATCTCTTGTCTTTCAGCTTTCTTTAACTAATCCAGAGCTCTATCTTTGACTCTTATTTTGGCTTCATATTCAGCGGGTGTTTCCTTGATGCATTCTCCCTTGATTATGCATTACAAGTATCTACCTTCTTCACATTTGTTTGTCACCCTTCGTTATTACTTTTTTTCTGAAATATGTGTTTACTGTCGCCATAACCGTCATCGAGGTCCAGAAATCCACTATCTCCTTTCCTCTCCTCTCCTCTCCTCTCCTCTCCTCTCCTCTCCTCTCCTCTCCTCTCCTCTCCTCTCCTCTCCTCTCCTCTCCTCTCCTCTCCTCTCCTGTCCTCTCCCCTCCCCTCCCCTCCCCTCCCCTCCCCTCCTCTCCTCTCCTCTCCTCCCCTCCTCTCCTCTCCTCTCCTCTCCTCCTCTCCTCTCCTCTCCTCTTGTTTGTCTCCAGGTCCCTCCTCTCGAGTCAGCTCCACCTCTCCTGCATATCCCTCAGCCACATAGACATCGAGATCCGGTCCCACAACGACCCAACTCGCCATCGATGCACGCATTCTATTCCGTCCAGAGTTACTCTATTTCTTCGTCCTCGCAGCTGGATTGCTGTTTCGTTTGAAGAAGCACTATTAACCACATGCTATTCGACACCTATTTTCATACCCATTAACCTATCTGATATTATCTTAACCCTTTTTTTAAACCGCCTATGGAATCCGCTTTAAAGATCTTATCCCAAAGCCGCTTCTCTTTCCATCCCATCTATCTTCCAAGAGCTTCCCTCTTTCTTCCTTAATCTCTTCCCGTATTATCCTTTCTATCTTGTCTCACGCACGTGCACACACCTTCCTCCCTTTCTTCCATCAGTCTCCCGTCCCTCTATTTCCCAATCTCCGGTGTCCCTCTCTGCATCTCCTTTATCGTCTTCTCCTTTTCTCTAGGTCTCCGAGCTCGTCTCCTCCCCCCTCTTCTCCTTCCCTCCCTCTCTATCCTTCCCTCTCTCTCTCTCTCTCCCTCTCTCTCTCTCTCTCTCTCTCTCTCTCTCTCTCTCTCTCTCTCTCTCTCTCTCTCTCTCTCTCTCTCTCTCCCTCCCTCCCTCTCCCTCCCTCCCTCTCTTTCCCTCCCCCCCTCCCTCTCCCTCCAACCCTCTCTCCCTCCCTCCCTCCCCCCTCTCCCTCCCTCCCTCCCTCTATCTCCCTCCCTCCCTCTCTCTCTCTCCCCCAATCCTCCCTCCCTTCCCTCCTCTCCTCCCCCTTTCTCAGCAGTAACATAATTTTCCCTGGCACCTTGTCGGCCGCCCAACAGCACCGGCGGCGTCCGTTCGTAAGTGAATATCTTTCATCTTTCCCCGCACTCTGAGCTGGCAAGGCTCTCTGCCGGATGCCTGTCCTTTTAGCCGCCTTATGCAACATGCAGAGAGGATACAGGTGGAATATTCGAAGGGCCTTTTCACTGGGGTTGCCTGTCGGGTGATTTAGAAAGAGGAAGGGAGGCAGGGGGAAAAAGGAGAGAGAGGAAGTGGGAGAGGGAGAGGGGGCGAGAAAGGGAGAGAAAGTGGGAGGGGGAGGGGGAGAGGGCGAGAAAGGGAGAGGGAGAGGGAGGGGGAGGGGGAGAGGGAGAGAGCGAGGGCGAGAGAGGGAGAGAAAGTGGGAGGGGGAGGGGGAGGGCGAGAGGGAGAGAAAGGGAAAGAGAGTGAGAGGTAAGGAGGGAGGGAGGAAGAGAGAGAGAGAGAGAGAGATGGAGAAAGGGAGGGAGAGAGAGAGAGAGAAAAAAAAGATAGAAGGAGAGTGTGAAATAGAGAGAGAAATAAAAAATCGATAAGGAGAGAGAGAAAAAGAGACAGAAAAAGAAAAGATAAAATCTGACAAAAAGAAGTCAACAACATTCACATGAGGAAGAGAAAAGAAGGAACGAGAAATGACAAATGATGGTCTTTCGGCTTCCCCCCGCGGCCATGGACTTTTTTTTTTTTTTTTTTTTTTTTTATTAGACAGGAAAATAGATGGTG
>BOPN01002145.1:0-10000 GCA_017312705.2 Penaeus japonicus
GGAGAGAGAGAGAGAGAGAGAGAGAGAGAGAGAGAGAGAGAGAGAGAGAGAGAGAGAGAGAGAGAGAGAGAGAGAGAGAGCAGATAGTGTTTTGTGCCACAGGGCAGCCGATGGGAGGCGGAAAGTGCCTTTGGTGGTACGAATCCCCTGAAGATGTTAGGCCGAGAGGAATGCGAAAGGGAAAAGGGAAGAGGAGGAGGGAAAAGGGAGAATAAGACACGGAATTGATTGAAAAAAAATATGGAAGACGTGGAAGAAGAGAAAGAAAATATAGAAGAAACAATAACTGTGGAAGTAAAAGAGGATGAGTGACAAGATGAAGAAGGGGAAGAGAAAGCAGAAGAGGAAACAGGTTTGAAAGAAGAGGAAGGTGGAGATGAAAAGGAAGGAATGTAGACGAAGGAAAAGAGGCAAAAATAAAAGAAGAAACAGGTTAGATATTTAAAATAGAAGGAGAAAATGTAGAAGCAACATATGTAGAAGTAAAATAAGAAGAAAAATAAGAAAATGTAGAAGGAGAAACAGAAGAAAATGTAGAAGAAACAAGTATATAAATGAAAGAAAGAAAATGTGCAGAAATAAATGAAGATGAAGAAGAGGATGAAGTAGAAAAAGAAGCAGACACATATGGAGAATGGATAGAAAAGATGTTAAAAATAGACATAGCCATAACGAGAAAGAGAGAGGGTGAGGTAAAAGTAATGTTGCAAAAAGGTGACATCTCCCACCCCCCAAAAAAAAAAAAAGAAAGGGGGAGAAAAAAGGCAATATCCACAGTCAACATTTCTACCTCATCTCCCTTGACAGTTTAAATAACATCCTGTTTCATATAAATATAACGTATTATTTCACTTTTACTTAATGGGCAGATTGCATCATCTTCTGTAGTTAAAGAATCCGACAAATCATCTCCCGCCTCGTCTCTCTCTCTCTCTCTCTCTCACACCCAAGAGCAGCCTCTGATTATGACGGGCGTGAACGTGTTTTACCTCGATGTTTTTTTTTTTTTTTTTTTTTTTTTTTTTTTTTTTTTTTTTTTTTTTTTTTTTTTTTTTTTTTTTTTTTTTTTTGGGGGGGGGTCCATTTATTGTTCTCGTTTCTAATGTTATATGAGGTTCAGATTTTATTTTCTGTCTTTTTGTATTTATGTGTTAAAACCAGTGTTGTTGCAAAGTACATTTTACTTGCATCTTTCGTGTTATGGCTTTATCATTATTATTATTATCATTATCATTATTAGCGTTAGCATTATCACTATCACTATCACAATTATAATTATCATCATCATCATCATCATCATCATCATCATCATCATCATCATCATCATCAACATCAACATCAACATCAACATCAACATCAACATCAACATCAACAACAACAACATCAAAGAAAGCACACTATCATGGCTGCCTGATAGCCGTCTGGTATCACTCCCCAGACTTTCGGTCATCCTCTCTGGATGGGAAAGTGATCCTTGAGACTACAGCAATTATCGAGTCATAGTACTGCTTAGCATATCAGGCAAGGTGCTCACTCTCATCCTCTTGACACAAAGACACCAGAGTCAGAGCAATCCAGAGTCACTCTTGGTAAAGCCACTGTAAAGCATGAGTTCAGGTATGGGATGCTTGCTCAAGAAGACACTTGATTTAGATATACTGAGATTATAACAAGGCTGTATACAGGTACTGAAATAGTTGTAGAGACAGGGACATCAGCGGGAGCTTAAGGTTGTAATAGACTGGTGAGGGACGAGAAAAAATGATTCCGTGGTGAACACTATGTGAGGGCATAGTGTTCCCTCCCGGAGAACTCTCCTGCGTGTTTGCCGTCCATGGTGACCCATACTAATGATAGACAGAAGTCGTGGGGGTTGAACTATGCTGCACGTTGTGCCCTGCAGCGAGCATCACACTACTTTGGTCCTGTATTCCAGTCAGGTGGGCGGCTTGATCTTGGGCCGACCATGTCAATTGGCTGGTCATGTATGGCTAGGGTCAAGTGAGCACCATGTAGTCTATAGACTTGTAAGTTTTAGGTGTTGTCTGAGTTCACCTCTTCACTACCAATGTGGCTGTTGGGTGATTATTTGAACAACTTATAAAGTTTAATGTGGTGTCAGTGAAATGTTTCTAGAGGAAAGTTGATGGTGAGAAGCAAACCATATCAACACTTCTCTTGATCTTCGAGACTATCATCCTTCCTGAGGCAGTAAAGTTGGCCTGTTATCACCTTGACATGAAAACACATATAACCAATCCATGCGGTGCTTCCACTACCAGGGTTATAAACATGGAACCAACTCATATTGTCACAACGAGGATTGACTATCAAGAGTGTGTGTAATGTGTTACTACAGGTCATCTAGTAGATGGAAATTGCTCTCTCACAATAACTTATTTTAATTGAAAAGAAGTTTATTGTATGTCTGCACAGTTATAAATTTGAGAAGGAAGTATCGGAAATAAGGAGTAAGGAGAAAGTCAGCTTTGATGAGGCAAATCACTATTTGCATAGGGCAACCCTTGCCTCAGTTCTAGCCCAGCTTCCTCAACAGCAAGCTTCACATACCAATGCTTCTCACGCCACACACTCAGCTACTAGAGATATATCTCTTTTCCCTATGGAGGTTCTGGGGTAAATGACAACACCCCCTTATGGAGAGCTGTTCCACCAGAGGCGGCCAAGGAGTAATGGGTCTCTTGAGGAGACTCCTCCTAAAGTCAAACCTTCAGTGCTTTTAAGAACACTTTTGAGGGTTTCCATTGTTACAGCTCCGGCTGAAGGGAATTCTATTGGTAGACGACATTCCAGCACAGCCAAAATAAGGTGTAGGGAACTCCTTGAACACAGGAGTTGCCAAAACCTCTAGAGAAATAGCATGTCGACCTGAGGCGATGGGTACCCATACACAATGGAACTGTCAGGAAATCCAAGCGAAATGGGAGAAATTAAGGAACTGAGGAATCTAGTGGAGGATCTCAGTTCAAATCTCTTCAAGATTTTATCTGCTGGAATGTCCCTCTTTGAGAAGGATGTCAGGAGCTATTTACAGTTGCCCATGTAGCGGAAGGATGTGCAGAATCCTCAGATCAAAGACTAATGTACCTGTTTCCCCCATATGCACCGAAAAGTGGAGTGGAAGAAAACTGCAGTGCGACTGTTAAGTTCACAATTACATTATTAATACATATCTTTGAATATTTCATTGCATATGGAAGAATGCAATCCTCTTTTATTTTTTGCTTATTCACAAAGATTGTAATACCTCCATAACTGGCGCACGCAAAATGTGTACAGAAGAATGCGCCGTTAATAACTGTAACAGGTAATACAGCAGATGATTTTAGATAATCAATCAATCCATGGACCAGATACTAGTGAGAGCTGTCATCCGAAGCAGAGGGTACTAGTGATGTTGCTACCCTGCCTGAGTCTCCCAATGCATTTGGTAGCAAGGCAAAGCTTTTGGGTTTAGGATCTTACGAGCCAAGACCACGATCCAGAGCTTTGAGATTCTACTCGGAAAAACTGCTCTGACGAAACGTGCTTGTTGTTAGAACATTGAAGACACATTGAGCTTTACAAATCTCTGTAGTCTAGCTCATGACTTTTGGCTGTCGGATCAGGAAGTCAGGAGATGGATTGTTCTGGTAGCAGGAGTCCTGATACTCGAGAGTAGTATGTAGAGATGCCGGTACTTGTGCAGAAGGACCAAGCAATGGGACAGCCAACTTATGCTATACACATGCTCAACTTGACTTCCTGGGGATGATGCCGCCCATCAGGTTGTCTCTTCCATGGGGAAATGGAGGAAGAAGTCGAGATAAGATGGGCCCATGCAGTAGCTTGCTAAGAGGGACCCTCATGGCAGGAAGGGAAGAGTGGATTCAACAATGACCCCTTAGCATTAATTCCTATTGACTAATCAAGTATTCTTTTTGTATTTGTTATCATCATCGTATATATTACTACTATAACTACTGCTAGAAAGGTCGGGAAAGGGAATCTGTAGAGGCACTCCCAAATTTCTTTCTGTGTATTTCTCTATATCTTCTTTATTTATTAACTATTTCCACCTTTTTTGTATTATTTGTTTGCAAGTATTAGATGTATTATTCATAGTGCATCGCTTCACATACTGAAAATCCATAGTCTAACTAAATGAATAATGAAGTAATAGCTGTCTTCTGGTCTCCCTCCCTCAGGTATGATGAATCTGGTTCTCCTGTGCAGGTGATGTTGGTCGACCTGCAGGTGGTGAGGAAGGTCTCGCCTGCACTCGACCTCAACTATTTCTTCTACTCGAGCTTCAACGGGCCAGAACGCAGGCAGAACCTGGAAGAGTTCTTCAAAGTCTACCACGATGCCTTCAGCTACGTGATGATCACAGGGGGCTTTGAGCAGCCCTTCACTGTTGACCAGCTCCGCGATGAGTTCAGGAACAAGATGCTCTTCGGTTGCATCTCGGGAATGATGCTCATTCCAATCGTGCTGAGCGAGGATGAGGATGTGCCTGACTTTGATGTCAAGTCAGACGCAGAAATGGAAGAATATGTGCAAGAGCGACATAAGGTTCTATTAAAAATGAGCCAAAGAGAGGGCGGATTGCTTAAACCCAGGCTGTTCGACATGCTGGATGAAATGATCGAGTTTGGCATTATATCATAACTGAAAAAAAGTATAGAAACACTCTTAAACTCAATCAGTCAAACTCATAAAATTCTCATACATCGAAGAATTGTTTTCACTCCTCATGAGCACATACTATAAAACATTTGCATTGGCAAAGTGTTGGTCATATGAATCATACGCACGATATTTTCACTGTCATTGACATTACTTGACGATTTCTCTTTCAGAATCTTGGAGTGGTTCTCTCCAGATGGCTTTCCAGCAATAATGTTAAATAAGAACAACTGTTAAATGTTTTTACATATTTTATTATATTTTCCTAAGAGCAAAGAACATTAAAGCTGATAAACTTTCATTTGGATTATTCTCCTTTTTTATCATTTTCTCTTTTTTTTTTAGAAATTTGAAGCTTACGTCTCTTTTTTTGTTAGTGAAAAACTAGAATGCTGTTGCATTTCATGCATTCAACATCTTTTGCTTCTGTAACACATCTTGTTCCTTTCTGTCTGAAGTGGTAGTTTGGAACGATTGAGTATATAGGTTCTGTTGCATATTGTTACAATAAGCAAAAGCTATTTTCAAGATGAGAACGCTGGCTTAGTTAAGCATTCAGTCTAGAGAAAAAAGGAAAACAATCTTTAATACAACCTTTACAAATATAAATATTTTGTACCTGATTTTTGTAAGAATAATTGACAAGCATAGAAGAAAACCGTCTTCCCAATTTCTTTGATACAGTCTATGAAATCTACCCCTTATGGTTGAAAAAGATATATTGTTTAAGTAGTACTGTGAGATAGCTGAACCATACACGAAATCCTTCTCGCTTCAAATTATAAAAGAGTAGAGAGACTTACGAATATCAATAGTATAGTTCAAGGGGCAGATCTCACTCTATGTGTGTATGGTCGCGTGTTCACATGTGTGTGTGTATGAGAGGCATGCAAGTACATTTTTAATGCACAGGCACCATGGTTTGTGTACACTTTGCACGTACATGCATATTTGTTGCGCATGTCCAAAGGCAGCTCACGAAATGTGCTTACAGTTTATGTTTTGGAAGACACTCCCAAGAGACATTTCGTGGGTGAATTTATCCTTGACGAGGTATACATCCGGCTTCTCCATACTTGCTAAGAAGACCAATGGACACGCCCCCACAGACTGCCTCCTTAATGCCAGTTGTTGAAATACTCAACACGTCCGCCTCTCATGGGGACGAAGCCACCTCGACGGATGGTCCTGTGGTTGAACGGCGGTGCAGGCTGGTTGCCGAAGTTGCCGTTGATCGCCGGAGCGAGGATAGGCTGGTTGAAGGAGGTGCTGGTAGGCTGCACTGGGCCTGGCTGGCTGTTGGGGAAGGGCTGGTTGGGGAAGGGCTGGTTGGGGAAGGGCTGAGGGGGACCGACAGGCTGACCGACGGCTGGTTGGCCTGGCACGCGGGTTCGGGAGCCGATGTCGAAGCCGGCGTTCCTGGAAGGCGAAAAAGGCGGACGTTAAGTGGAGGGCGAACCTTATACGGGCAAGAAGAGGCGAGGCGTCCTTGAGATGCTAAGTCTCTGTCACTCCAAACACTAAAGCTAGTTTGGCCACAGAGCATTTGTAGAAGTATTATGTCTCGTGCTGCGATTTCACAGCTAAACTTATATTGTATTATATAGGGTCCGTGATTTGACGACATTTCTTGCCACCATGCGCAATCAGCAGCAACTCTGTCTTGTAAGAGTATTTTCAGTCTTTGATATGAATTGATGTCAATATCCTCGGACACACAGTCATTGCCTACTGCATCGCTTTATTAGTTATGCACCGACCCACCATCCCGAAGCCCACCATGCTCAAAGTATGACAGTTCTATGCGTGATATGAGACTACTGTTTAATCAGATATAATTAGATTTGCTATTCAATGCACGCTGGCTTCTGCTCTCTTGCAAGGCATGGGCGAGGGCTGTCATAGCTTGGTTATAATTAGTCGTGACAGCGATGGAGTGTTTTGCAATGGGTGAGGATGTGCAGTGAAGGGTATTTTCAGGTCTGTTTATGACAGTTGAACGTTAGTCTGGTACATGATAATGTTAATGATGTTGATTTTTTTATGAATAATGTTAATGATGATAATGATCTGATAACAACTACTAATGAGAATGATATTCATTACAATATCAACAATACTGCTATTTTAGCTACGGCTACTACTACTTGTAACACTAAGTTTACAAAAGAATTCAAGCAAAACAACAACACGAAATCTGAAGTACACAAGAATAATGAAAAATGAAAAGTTTTACAAATCAAACCACCATGATTTTCTATCGTGCGTGCATAACAACCACAAACAACCAGTGAAACGGAGAAAGTCGGTCTGTCAATGTCACAGCAGTATTACATACCTACTACTTCCGGAGAACGACTGGTATGTCGAACCCAAAGCTCCTGTGAAAATAAAATGTCGGTTTTATGTCATCTTGTCCCATCATGTCTTTAAGTTGGCTAAAAAAGGGAAATTATAATTTTTTTTATTTTAGTCTTTTTATTCCTTCTTCCTTGCCAGGCTTGTCATGTGTGTTTCTTGTTTATCTTCGTTTTTTTTACTATTATGTTTTCGCGCTTGGTACAAAAAGGAAGGGCAATGAAGGGAAAAGTATGGTCATGATGTGTGTCTGTTGAATGTCTTGGGCGAAATTTTCTTTCTGAGGGGACGCTATGCAACCAGTCAACAACGAAAGTCTGTCTGCAAGAATGTCTTCAGTTACTTTATCTGTGTGAAAAGCCTTTAAACGTGGGATATTTCGTTTGTGAATTTCTTGTGTTGCTACACTGTCTGATTTCACTCTGCCTACTGCAAAGTATCCAAAGTCCTTGGTAGTCTATTAGGGTAAGTCCCTAATATATATATATATATATTTTTTTTTTTTTTCATTGGGCGAGTGTAGGCTCCTCGTTAGTCCACAGATTGGGAAAATTGCTTCACTTTTATGTCGTATACGGGAGGAAATTTGCCAACAGAAAGAGCATGGGAGGGATACCACCCTTCGCTACGCCCCAAAAGGCCTGCTGATTTCAATGCCATGTTTATTTCATTGCATTACCATAACACTGATTATCATTCTCTGCTTCTTAAAGCACAGATTAACCTTCCTCCTTCTACTCCCCATCACCCTATCTATCTTTCCTTCTTTTTTTCCCGTCCTCCGTCTCTCCCTTCTCCTCACTTCTCCTTCCATCCCTCTCTTCATCAACTTCTTCATTCTTGTCCCTATCCTCCTCCTCCCCCTCTCCTTTCCCACCTTCCTCTGTCTCTTCTCCGTAAGTATCTCCCATATCCTCTCTTCCTACTTAGGCTCCTTGGTCATCTCCTCCTCCCCCTCCTCCTCCTCCTCCTTCTCCTCCTCCTCTTTCTCCTCCTATCCCCTACTTACTTCCTGTAGCAGACGCAGCAGGACGGCATAAGGACTTCCTCCGGCTGGATCTTGTTGGTTCCGACGGTCAGCATTCTTCGGTAAACGTACTTCTGCCTGCACACGGTCCTCACCTCGGAGGGCAGGGGGGACTCGAACTCACATGGCGAACCCTCGCTGCAATGCAAGGGAATGTGCTCTTTTATACGTCTGTTTGGTCACTTATCTGTCTGTCTGTCTGTATATACGAGACTTTTTTTTATTCATGTAAATATCTGTATCTATTCATACATTATTTTTTGTCGATTTACCTATCCCGTTATCTATAAACATCGAGATATCTACAATACAAAAACACATAAACACACAAGCACACACACACTAACACAAGCACAAACACACATACACACAAACACACTAACACAAGCACACACACACACAAACACACACACAAGCACAAACACACAAACACACACACACACACAAGCACACACACACACAAAACAGAAACACGTACTTTATGCACTTCTCGACCCTCAGTGCCTGCTCCACATTCTCGTGGTTGAGAACGAAGACCCAGTCGTTGCTGGCAGACTTGGCTCGCTTGGGGAAGATGAGCGTCTCCTCCGACTGGCAGACGGGTGTTTCAGAGACTCCGAGGCGGGTCGACAGAGGGCGCGTGCGAACCTCCACCATTTCCTGTGCAGAAAGAGTGAAGAGAAAGGGGAGGGGTTCTTGAATGGTCTATGGTCTATCAAGATGAGAGAAAGAGGCTGGATATCTTAACTAGATGAGAGAAAGAGGCTGAATATTCTCTTAATTAGAGACACAGAAGTATAGTCTACCAAGTTACGAGAAAGAGGTTTAGTATTCTAACAAAATGAGATGTTCAATAGGATGAATACCTTAACAAGTGGAGTAAAAAGAATTTTGAAAACTGAATTAGAAGGAGGAGTCTTCACTTGAATATCGAAGGAGGCAAATTAACGATGGCAGGATTTTTTTTTTTTTTTTTTTTTTTTTTTTTTTTTTTTTTTTTTTTTTTTTTTTTTTTTTTTTTTTTTTTGCCAATTGGCAAAGACATCGACAATGCTAATTTTATATTTTGATGTCCTTCGTAACGTTATGATTTCCGCCCTGCATGATGATGTTATTTCAGCTTGTACATAACGATATTCTTTGCATACTATTTCGCTATACATTCAAAGTTGTATTTTATTTACGTAATAGTACTATGTAATATAAGAATAGTATGGCCATTATTTTCTGATGCGTGGATGAACAAAGCAATTGACTATGATAATAATCTATTGCATAATGTAACTATATATAACCATTATGATATAAGTACTTACATCATTTAAAAGCTGTTTAAACAAGGGATCTCTCACGATGGAGTTGAGATTGGAATCTGCAAGCAGGAACTCCACGTGGTTCCTGTAAAGGTAACCTGTGTTAGTATATAAGATAATATAGTCAATCTCTGATATATATATATATACACATAGCTACCCTATATATATGTATACTTAACTATATGGACTCGCACCCCTATCACGTTATGTTTAATCTTGTTTTTTTCTGTATTAGTATTATTGTACACACACACACACACACACACACTCTCTCTCTCTCTCTCTCTCTCGATCTCTCTTTCGCTTTCTGTCACTCTCTCTCTCTAACTAGGGCCCTATCTCTCTCAACCTCTCTCTCTCTTTCTCACCCCCACGCTCTCTCTTCTCTGTCTCTTTCTCTCTCTCTCTCTCTCTCTCTCTCTCTCTCTCTCTCTCTCTCTCTCTCTCTCTCTCTTTCTCTCTCTCTCTCTCTCTCTCTCTCTTTCTCTCTCTCTTTTCCCTTATTTCATTCAACATGTTGATATAATCTCTCTCTCTCTCCTGTCTTCTCACTTCTCCCTCACTCGCGCTCTTACCCTCACCCTCACTCTCTATTCCCGTCTCCCTTTCT
>BOPN01002145.1:45000-47500 GCA_017312705.2 Penaeus japonicus
TACATTTTTATTCTGTCCATTTATATCTTTATATCTTGACTCTTTATTCTCAACTCTCTCTTTTCATTTTGCTTCAATAATCTCTCCTTTTAATTGGAATATTAACAGCCTGCATCAGATAAGTTTTGATAGCTATTTGCTTCCATATTACTTTACCAAAGCAAATGTTGCTTTACTTCATTCATGTAATTATTATGTTTTGCTTTTCCTTCAATATAAAAGCCTCTTTGCATTTGTGAAACCAATTGATTTTTTGATTAAACGCACTGTTAATAATTATTCAGTGTATGATATAAATAATGGTTTTATTGAAATGAGCAAAATCTTCCAACCAGCTAATTGGTATATTGAGATGACAGAGGGGGTGATTTATGGGCAAAATTTAATTTTTCCTTCTTAGAGGAGAAATGCAGAAATATGCAGAAAAAAAATCACTATGGCCTTAGTGCCTGTCAGAGCTTTAGCAAAGGCAAGAAAATCTCTTCTAGGTATTTTTTAGCAAGATAAAACTTGAAGTAACTGGTTATTCGTGGGAGAGTTTTGTTGGCACCTTCAGTATCTGTGGGCACTTTTCAGTACCTCATTGTACCATTATCTGTCACTTTCACAGACTGACTTGTCTAGCTGTGAATGTTATTTTTGTATTTTCTCATGTTGCTCTTCTGGCTAATTATCAGATAGTAAAGAAAATATATAGTGTACTTCTTACTTTTGTACTTCAATCAGGAAACTTGTATTTGAATGATATAGATGTAAACAACCTGGCCACTTTTAAAAAGACTATAAAAACAGACATGACCCAATCTTTCCCCTTTATTTTCCTTTCCTGTCCATTGCATGAGGGTCTTTAACCCTTTCCTGATCAAGGGCAAGGCTACACGAAACCCCTACGCCAGGCCATTGCAGACATTGGAAATGCCACACTGGCATGACTCCCTGGCATTGGGAATTTAGCTGTGTCACACGAGTGTGACGCACTGTCGTCATAGGGTTAATGGGTGTGATTGGACCTTTTCTCAACATGGTAAACAATAAAAGAAAATACAGAGACTTTGATTGACGTGACATTCATTGGGATTTTTATTCCTTTTCTTTGTCATTTGTCCTTCTTTTGAGCTTACGTTCTCCTCTTCGCGTACCAATAACCATTATCCATGAGCAGGGGGATGACTTTTTACCAGTGACTGCTGTAACTTCACCTTGGCTTAACTTCAGCTTTTTCAGTGTCGGATGAGAGTGAAAGTAAGAATGTGATTCAGATATTTTCTCCATAAATTCCTGCATGTACAAATATTCTAAAGGAAGGTGTGTATATGAGGTTTATTCTTAATTAAATAATTATAGGAAGTTTTTGACATTTGTTCTGGATTGAATCATAGGTATTCACATATCAGTGGTTTCACAGGTTGCTAGGGTTTTGAGCAATTGCTGCTGATTTCTTGCTTATTGCAACGAAGGCAATATTTTGATTAGATGCTCTGCAATTAGTTCTGTCAGTGTTTCATGATTTGTGTGACAAGAAAATATAGATAATTATAACTGTGTTCATGATATTTTGATGTATATCCTTTGATTTTAGATAATTGTAAAATTTTGTAGATATATTACAATTACTAAGTTTTATAGGTTATTTTGATATTACATATGATGAAAGCTAAATATCATCTTGTGTTTGATAGAAATTAGTAGATATAGATTATGCTTTGTTTAAATTTCTTTCAAATAAAGAAAAATTCTAAATAAAATTCACTTATGCAGACGCACATACACACACACGCACACGCAAGCACATGCACACACGCAAGCACATGCGCACACGCAAGCACACACACACAAGCACACACACACACACACACACACACACACACACACACACACACACACACACACACACACACACACACACACACACACACACACACACACACACACACACACACACACACACACACACACACACACACACCTTTTAACTGTTATTTTTAACAGTGTCAGGTGATAAAACAGACTTGCAAAAGAACGTAAACAATATACCCGGATATGAGATTGCATTACGGGCTCAGTTTATGAATACCGTGCCATGTGCAATATCCTCCTGGGCGCTTAGCACAAAAGGTCAAGCTTATAAGGAACCTAAGACATTGTGATATATCAAATAAGAATTACTTACGTGTGTTTGGGGGATATATATACATAGACCAGTTGATATAGGGGTGTTTGAATGTCATTCATATGATACGTTTTTAGCTTTTGTGTGAAATATTACATGTGCACTGTTTGTTTGTTTGTTTGTTTTTTTCTTTCTTTCTTTCTTTCTTCTTTTTTTCTTTTCCTTTTTTCCTTCTTATTTGTTTTACTTTTACATATTGATTTTTTTTTCATTCTTTTCTTTCCTTTTCTTTAATCTTTTACTTTTACTTTACTTTATATTACCTTTACACATTGATAGTTCAACAAGCTCCATGTCCCCACGAGGTAATTAGTAGGCTTATCTGACTTC
>BOPN01002145.1:57500-60000 GCA_017312705.2 Penaeus japonicus
CTTCTTACTTTTGTACTTCAATCAGGAAACTTGTATTTGAATGATATAGATGCACCATGTAAACAACCTGGCCACTTTTAAAAAGACTATAAAAACAGACATGACCCAATCTTTCCCCTTTATTTTCCTTTCCTGTCCATTGCATGAGGGTCTTTAACCCTTTCCTGACGGGGCATGCGCTACACGAAAACCCCTACGCCAGGCCATTGCAGTATTACATTGGAAACGTCACACTGGCATGACTCCCTGGCATTGGGAATTTAGCTGTGTCACACGAGTGTGACGCACTGTCGTCATAGGGTTAATGGGTGTGATTGGACCTTTTCTCAACATGGTAAACAATAAAAAGAAAAAAAATACAGAGACTTTGATTGACGTGACATTCATTGGGATTTTTATTCCTTTTCTTTGTCATTTGTCCTTCTTTTGAGCTTACGTTCTCCTCTTCGCGTACCAATAACCATTATCCATGAGCAGGGGGATGACTTTTTACCAGTGACTGCTGTAACTTCACCTTGGCTTAACTTCAGCTTTTTCAGTGTCGATTTTATGAAAGTAAGAATGTGATTCAGATATTTGCTCCATAAATTCCTGCATGTACAAATATTCTAAAGGAAGGTGTGTATATGAGGTTTATTCTTAATTAAATAATTATAGGAAGTTTTTGACATTTGTTCTGGATTGAATCATAGGTATTCACATATCAGTGGTTTCACAGGTTGCTAGGGTTTTGAGCAATTGCTGCTGATTTCTTGCTTATTGCAACGAAGGCAATATTTTGATTAGATGCTCTGCAATTAGTTCTGTCAGTGTTTCATGATTTGTGTGACAAGAAAATATAGATAATTATAACTGTGTTCATGATATTTTGATGTATATCCTTTGATTTTAGATAATTGTAAAATTTTGTAGATATATTACAATTACTAAGTTTTATAGTTTTATTCTTGATATTACATATGATGAAAGCTAAATATCATCTTGTGTTTGATAGAAATTAGTAGATATAGATTATGCTTTGTTTAAATTTCTTTCAAATAAAGAAAAATTCTAAATAAAATTCACTTATGCAGACGCACATACACACACACGCACACGCAAGCACATGCGCACACGCAAGCACATGCGCACACGCAAGCACACACACACACACACACACACACACACAGACACACACACACAGACACACATACACACACACACACACACACACACACACACACACACACACACACACACACACACACACACACACACACACACACACACACACACACACACACACCTTTTAACTGTTATTTTTAACAGTGTCAGGTGATATAACAGACTTGCAAAAGAACGTAAACAACATACCCGGATATGAGATTGCATTACGGGCTCAGTTTATGAATACCGTGCCATGTGCAATATCCTCTGCATTTTTAGCACAAAAAGGTCAAGCTTATAAGGAACCTAAGACATTGTGATATATCAAATAAGAATTACTTACGTGTGTTTGGGGGATATATATACATAGACCAGTTGATATAGGGGTGTTTGAATGTCATTCATATGATACGTTTTTAGCTTTTGTGTGAAATATTACATGTGCACTGTTTGTTTGTTTGTTTGTTTTTTTTCTTTCTTTCTTTCTTCTTCTTTTTCTTTTCCTTTTTTCCTTCTTATTTGTTTTACTTTTACATATTGATTTTTTTTTCATTCTTTTCTATCCTTTTCTTTAATCTTTTACTTTACTTTATATTACCTTTACACATTGATAGTTCAACAAGCTCCATGTCCCTAATGAGGTAATTAGTAGGCTTATCTGACTTCATATTTACCCCATTTCTAGGATCAGCAATGAAATTGATAGAAATAACTTTTCTTTCTTTAAAGCTCAAGACCTACTAATTGACTCCTTGGTGATTAAGTCCTTCTAGAACTATCTATGTGTAAAAATTGAAAGAAAAATCATGGTGGATAGTTCAATTCCTCTGCATCATTGTGTTAATTTTCATACTGGGAAGCAAGTCTTGTTTGTTATAGTGTGGTATTAAGATGCTGGCGTATTTTACTAAGTTGGTTTTGTGCGTGGCTTTACAACAGGTGATATTAGTCAATGCTCATTTACTCTTTACAAATACCATGTAACTTTTTGGTTGTAGCTTTCTTCCTTTTCATTACTGCCTTTTTTTTTATATCCATTTGACTGATAATGATAATTGTGGTTATTATTATTATTCTGTTATCATTACTATAACTGTTATTACTATCATCATTATTATTATTATTGATACTGTGTATTTAATTTTTCTTATAC
The DNA here is from genome assembly GCA_017312705.2 of Penaeus japonicus. Classification (NCBI taxonomy): domain Eukaryota; kingdom Metazoa; phylum Arthropoda; class Malacostraca; order Decapoda; family Penaeidae; genus Penaeus; species Penaeus japonicus. The sequence continues at coordinate 59,800 of BOPN01002145.1, forward strand.
AGGATACGCTGTGGATATGATTTTGTTTTTATAGGTTTGTAGCTCAAGTTCTTGCTCTGTGGAAAGGGGAACTCACACCAAAAATCATGTGTTCTTTCCTTTTTTTTTCCCCCAACAGAATGTGATGGCTTAACAGTGAAAGTGAAATTGTCCAGAAAAAAAAAAAGAAGAGGGAAAAAAATGAAAAGGCTGAAAGAATCA
>BOPN01002145.1:67500-72500 GCA_017312705.2 Penaeus japonicus
CTAATACTTTATTATAATATTGATGATAATAATAATTATAATTACTATTATTTTACTATAATTATACTACACTAATGATAGAAATGTGTCAGTATAGCCGAAGACACAAGTGTAATACTCTGATGTTCGAAATCATAGCGTGTAGACATGCCACTTTGTGTTTGGGCCGACTAGATGTGTGGCTTGTATAGACGCCACCTGTTGTCCGGGCTTTCTTTTTCCCATGGCATGTATGGGTTGATTGCTAGAAATAGATGAGTTAAATGGTTGGTAAGTCAAATGATTTAATTTGATTTTTAAAATTATTCTATATGCTAGATAGACCTTGATATATTAGAAGCAAAATTATGCGCATATAGAATATTTCTGTATACTGCACATCCAACTGAAGTTTCTAAACAAGTAAGAGTCCTCCTGTTGTAGTGGCCAAATCAATTGCTTTATTGAAATCTCGCACTCATTATTAGATGCAGTATTGCATTTTTAGCCTCTTTACTATGAGATGTCCAGATTTCCAACGAATCCAGAGGTGTTGCTTGTCCAATATCTCTAAGGGAGAAGACATAATTCATGAAGATTTTTTAGAAATCATCCTAGGCCAAGAACCCTCCAAGCTGGTTGCACTCATACCCACATCCTATCTGGAGTCTATCACACTGATAGGACAGAGCAGAAAGTCTGTTTTAAGGCTTCAGTGCCTGTGTGAGAGTTTTTAGGTACAAGAAGTTAAATGGATTTTATTTTAGATTAGAAAGTTATTAGTGAGCTACATATCCTCAAAGAAATTTTAACCCATTCACGATGGATGACATCATGTAACACTATCAGAATATTTCCTACTCTGATGGTATAACATGAAGTTTTGCCTTATATACACATTATACATAGTTCCATTTGTAAAGACACATTGTATTTGGATTTGTATATACACATATTTCTTGACTTCATTGAAAAATATAAAAAAGTACAGACTCTTTTTTTTACCCCTTAGAATAGTATGGGTGAAAATTGCATTGAGAAAATCAGTGCAGCCTTTCATCTTGGGAAATCTCAAGGCAGGGAATTTGCATGCATTTACTATATTGTCTTTGGGAGTGTAATTAGGAATTATGCTAATATCCGCTCTGTTATTTTTCTGATAAAGTCATTGGAAGTTAAACTCAAATTAAACAAGTGCCATATCACCATTTCTCACCTTTTAGCAGTCATTTAGTTAGCAATTGTACTAAGAAAGGCCAGTTTCCATGTGAGAAATGATGCATTTTACATTTTACTGTGTATGAAAAAAGAAAGAAAGAAAGAATGGTACGATAACATTTCTTCTTTTCTAGTGGACCAAATACTGCGCATTTTGATAGTACAGATGGAAAGAAAGTGACTGTGTCAGGACTGACAAAAGGAAAGTATGAATTCCTCCTTACCACCTGGAATGGAGACGATCCTCTGAAGAACACCACAGACACTGTGATGGTTGATGTTATACAAGGTGAGCAACAGCAGACTCACTGAATTGTTTTTATGTTTATTTGTCAGATATTGATATCATAGTTATTGATATTACCTTCTGATATTGCTGCTGCTGCTAAAATAACTGCAAATGTTAATTGTAGGGATAAAGACTAGGCAGAAGTAAAAATTTCAACATATTATGTGAAACAACTTCTTTTCACAGTCTGTAATACCATAGCACATAAGCAACTGATTTGAACATCCACCAGGCACAATTTATTCTGAAAAAAAAAAATAAAAATAAAAAAATCCTCCTCTCCAGACCAGAACGTACCCCCAAAGGCCAACGCTGGAGGGGACTTCAGTGTGACTCTCCCTGTGTCGGTGGTGATGGTTGATGGTTCCAAGTCCAGCGATGACGTGGCTGTAACCAAGTGGCTGTGGGAGAAGGAGGCCATGTCACTGGCAGCTGCCAAGGTCATCAATTCCTCGGATCATTCCCCTGTGCTCATGGTAGGGTGATGTTTCTTTTGCTGGGTTAGAATTGAGCCCATGTTAGCTCTTGGTAATGGTTAGACTTATTTGTTTCTTATATGTTATTTCACACATTTTGAGGAGTGAATTACATCACAGTAATTAGTGGATTTAAAGTTATAATGGTATTTGTTTATCTTCTCCATCTTATAGATTTTTTTCACCTAATTCATTTAGGGCATGAGATTTTTGTTGTACTGTTTTTTTTATATATTTTTGTGCTTATATGATATTATACTTTCATTTTGTATTTCATTACCTTCACTGTTTGTCCAGTTCACAGATGTGGTTGCTGGAGTCTACATCTGGAAGCTAACTGTATGGGATGACCAAGGGGCCTCCAGCTCTGACACAGTGTCCATCATCGTCAAGTCCAGTGAGTTTTAACCCATCCACGACGGGGGAATTCTAGCCTTGAATGTCACAATGCCGGGGCGTTCAAATTATTAGGCCTAAATCAATTGAATAGCTGGCACAATACTGTGCCGCCCGGCCACTGGGCTTTTGAATGAGCGGTACAGTACTGTACCACCCGTCCAGAGTGGGTTAATAGACTGTTACCTTGTGAATAGTGGGTGTGCTATCTATATTTTGGTGTATTGATCAATATAAGCTTATGGGAATTGTTTTTATTATTATTATTATGATAATAGTGAGGGGTGTTTTTTTAAGTAAATATATACTGCTGTATGTGCATGTTTAAGTAAGTTTAAGTAAGTATGTTTATATATTTTATTGTTATTATTTATTCATTTACTTGTTCTTCCATGCAGGCCCTCACGAGTTGGATGAGGTAGAGGTCGTAGTGGGTGGTGACATCGGTGCTCTAAGTTACTCCCAACTGTCAACTCTGTTACAGAAGCTCGAGCTTTTCCTCCATACTGGTGATCGTGACGTGACCATCAAGCTCATTTCACTAACTGGGCTCCCTCACTCGGGTATAATATTTGCTTTCTTTGGTTGGTACATGATTCCATTTGTGTGAATGTGTGTCAGTTTATTTTTTTGTGTTTTCCTGCTCATGCAGTAAAGTTGTGTGCAACTACATCCTTTTTGAGCTTTTGTCTGATTTGATAGTAAATCAGCACTATTTCTTTTGAACAAGATGATCATCATGAATATAATCATACAGTATATTTAAAAGAAATCCATTGATAATGGAGACATAAACTGTCAACTCTCTCTCTCTGTGTGTGTGTGTGTGTGTGTGTGTGTGTGTGTGTGTGTGTGTGTGTGTGTGTGTGTGTGTGTGTGTGTGTGTGTGTGTGTGTGTGTGTGTGTGTGTGTGTGTGTGTGTGTGTGTGTGTGTGTGTGTGTGTGTGTGTGTGTGTGTGTGTGTGTGTGTGTGTGTGTGTGTGTGTGTGTGTGTGTGTGTGACTGTGTGACTGTGTGTGTGTGTGTGTGACTGTGTGACTGTGTGACTGTGTGACTGTGTGACTGTGTGTGTGTGTGTGTGTGTGTGTGTGTGTGTGTGTGTGTGTGTGTGTGTGTGTGTGTGTGTGTGTGTGTGTGTGTGTGTGTGTGTGTGTGTGTGTGTGTGTGTGTGTGTGTGTGTGTGTGTGTGTGTGTGTGTGTGTGTGTGTGTGTGTGTGTGTGTGTGTTTTTACTATAGATGGTTTCACAAGCACTTAATCACCAAAGAGTCAGTTGGTAGGCCTGCAATATTATTATCATTATAATGCATATTGATATTTCATTTATTTATATATTCATTCAGTTTTTTTCATTTTTTTTCATAGGACAAGTAAGACTGACTGTCCTAGCATATGCAGGAAAAGATGTCGTCAAGGGAACCGATGTTGTTTACTCTCTTCGGCATCAGGTCTTGTCAGAATCGCCAGACTTGTTGGATCTGCCTCTCCTCAGTGTGGATACAGTTGTGTGTCAAAATGACTGTTCAGGTAAGGTCCTTTTTTTATATGTGAGTTTCCATTTGTTAGATGAGTACCACTAATTGCATATTTATTGTCATGACAAATTGCAGTAGTAATAGTAGAAGTATTATTAAGTATTATCTTGCAAGCTCTGATGTGAGTATATGATATTAAGATGAGCAGTACTGTATAATATGCAGTCATTTGTGAGCCTTGTAGTTTAGTCATTTAAATGCTAATGTGAATATATAGGCTTTTTTTTTCTCTTTTCTTTTCTTTTTTTTTGGGGGGGGGAGTTGGGGGTAATCACCTTGTTAACATTTCACCTTCTGCTGTAGGCTACTTGTTATTTCTTTGTTGAGGGTGTGAGGGGTATTAATCCATTAATCAGAGCTTAAGTACTGTTTCTTTGATAGCAGATATAACAGGACCGTATGAATGGTCTGTATGATGAAAGATTCGTTCATGCAGTCGTCAACAAAATATGAAAATGAATCTGCTTGTAGATCACTTGATTTGTATTCTTTAGCAATCTTTTGCTTGTACATTTGTATATGCTAGCAATGCTGTAATTCAAAATCAATTCCAGACCATGGAGAGTGCATTCAGGCAACAAGGGAATGCAGATGCCACACTTGGTGGATGGAGTCATTTTTGCGCAGGCACATGGGAGATGGCATGCAAAATTGCGGTGAGTAGCTCATGAATAGAAGCAAAAACACAAGATATATATAGATATATGGATATATATTTAGAGATTTATCTGTGTGTGTGTATATATATATATATATATATATATATATATATATATATATATATATATGTACATGATATATAATTGCAGACAAACCCACTATACAAAAAACATATTTTATTAGAAGATGAGACTTCACTTTTGAAATCCATCTGGATTTCATCTTCAGACCTAAAGATGAAATCCAGGTGGATTTCAAAACTGTAGTCTCATCTAATAAGATATGTTTTGTATAGTGAGTTTATCTGCCATTTTATCAACACGGAAGAGTGTTTTGCCAGTCATGATATTTAATGTATATGATATATATATTATATATATATCTATATAAGTGACATGTTATTGTTCATTTCAACAGATTGGAGCGTAGTGTACGTGTTCGTGACTAT
>BOPN01002145.1:80000-82500 GCA_017312705.2 Penaeus japonicus
AGTAACTGGAAGCGATATATAAAGTGTATATTCAGATATATATATTAAGGTGTATGTTCTCGTAGTAGCATAAATTATTAAAATAAAGGCAAAAAAAAAAAAAAAAAAAAAAAAAAAAAAAAAAAAAAAAAAAAAAAAAAAAAAAAAAAAAAAAAATATATATATATATATATATATATATATGTGTGTGTGTGTGTGTGTGTGTGTGTGTGTGTATACATACATATATACAAACTAAAATTGGATGAGTCGTAGCGCAATACATAATTATCGGAAAAAAAAACAATATGATGACTTTGTTACATTTTAACCTTATATCAGTAAGCTGTGACATGAAAAAAAAAGAATGACATTAGATAAAATGTAATTCTTATGGGAAAAAAAATCAACATGTATTGGTACCATTTGCTTAAAATTAGGATAAGATGAGCAGAGTCATGTAACGCATAAAACACACAATAATCAAGAACCTGTGCTTGCTATAAAAGAAAAAAAATAAAAGAAAAAAGAAAAATAGCAGATTTTCCCCCGAATGGAAGTTTAGAATACTACATCGATCTTCTTTGCGGGACTTTTTGCAATTAATAAAGTTTTACATCTGAAATGGACAAAACAACAAAGGGAAAGTTTACAATACTTGAAGACCTTATCTAGATTGAATATTGAAACTGATCCTTTGGCTCAATGATCTTGAATAAATCCACGAAAATAATAGACCTATAATTGATATATAATTACTGATCAAAGCTGGCCAAGCAGGGCAGACTAGGTTATAGATTGAATGACCAAGAACAACGCATAGATTAATTATGTTGATTTACTACAGGAAGCTACATCATAGGATGTCTGTTCAATAAGAGACGCGACTCTTTAATTGGAACAAATTTCGGTTGAATGATCAGCTATTAACAGTTCACGATAGTAATAATAACAATAGTAATGCTAATGATGACATCAACAACATTAATAATGATGGTTATGATCATGATATCAATAACAATACTGGTGATAATGATAACGATAACAACAGGGATAATAATGGCAATAATAATGATAACCCAAAAACAACAGTAATAATAGTGATAATAATGGTCTAATAGTAATAATAATAATAATAATAATAATAATGAAAAGTGTGAAGGACTACCAGCGATTTGATTTAATTCAATTGGGATATTTAAATGGGTTGTGGGAATTGTGACATAGTATGTAACAACACCTGTTCATGCTGTTTCACTCATTATCTATGGTATAAAGCACTAACGTGACTTTTTTTCGTGTATAAGCCGTATTCTTGGACGTTTTCTGCGTGTCGTGGCCACGTCATGTTCATGTTATGTCCATGTCGTGTTCATGTCACGAATGCGGTATTCTAGTATGCAAAAGCGTGGCACGTTTGTGACAGCTCCTTCAGGTTTACCAACCGTTCCAAAGTTAACATGTTTCAGATGAATGGCACTGTCCAAACGACAAATTCATAAGAGAAACTACAATCATAAGGCCTTATCTGCAATAATTGCCAAAAACTCGCAATAATTTGTGCCGTATTTCAAGTTCTATTGGCAAAGAGCTCGACCCGCCCACGCGTATCAACCTATCCAGTAGGGGCGTCATCACGCATGCGCGAACCATCGCCGAATGGCGAAAATGCCAAACATTTCCTGATTTTTATTTTATGTCGTCTCATTCAACCGTTTAAAGAGTATCTTAATGATGGTTTACAACAAAATTTATGTAACAATAAAGTAAGATTATAATGTATAGTATACTGCATATTTTGAGATTCCAGTTCATGCGTGAAAATGTAAAACAAATACCACGATATGTAGCTTTGATAAATGGGTGATAAATAATTGTTTGAATCCTTTGGCTTGGATTACATTTACTTTTTAACTCGTAAGAAACTGAATTTACTAAGTGTTTGACATGAAAAACAACAAAAAGTCTATTGGGTGTATTTCTATGTTCATTCTCAGGGCAGACTGGTAATTTTAGATTTGATGGGCAGCAAGTGGTCTCTTCAGAGAAAACTGAAGTAAATAAAGTCGGTAACTCATGTAAAACAATAAAATACCTGAGTTTAGTATTATTTACTGTGATAACCTATAATGTTTGTAAATAATAATTTTGTGTGTTGTGCGATATCCATTTTAAACAAGACCTTTGTAGTACACGCACAATATGCGAGGATAACTTTTGTTGCAATGAAATTATCATGAAAAATATACCATACCTAGGTGAATAAGCCTAGAATAAATTTTACTTTGATTGATGTGTCATGGAATGAATTCTATATTTGCACAAATAAGATCTATTTACTGACTGCTAGTTTTTTGAAGAAATAAACTTTTTTCATGCTTAAAGTAGCATGATGTTAACATATTCAGACTCACATTCCGATATGGAATACTAAAGCAAACAAGAAATGTATTTGTCTTGTTTTATGAACTTGAAAGTGTTTTTCATCAGAAGAAGAAGCAAATAACTGTAAAAAAAATTT
>BOPN01002145.1:90000-95000 GCA_017312705.2 Penaeus japonicus
ACCAGCCGGGAACGCAACCACTGGAAGATTACCAGCCGGGGGCTGGATTCACTAACATACGATGGTAAGGCATTTACCAGCTGTCAACTACCAGCGCGTTTACCAGTCATGGCAAAGTGGGATTCATCAAGCGATGATAAGTCGCCTGGTAAGGGTAAATAGACTTTATCACCGTAATTTGATGGTAACTCTGGTAAATCGATTCCACCAATCAGAGAGCGCCTTACATAATTTTTTAGGCTCCTTTGACCAATCCCGTAACATGTAAACAAAACCTGATCCAACAGCGAGACTTTTTTGTTTCAAGAAATGATAAAGATTTCTTCTGTGTTAAATTATTTCCATATAAATTAAGTTCCTAGAAAGCATATTCTATTGCATGATCTTATGGATCATATATAACGTAATGGTTTTCAAAAACATAATTTACATATTTATATGTTGACTGTTTTTCAGCTGAATGTTATTAAAACAAAATGTTTGAATTTGTCAGCCCACATTCCGTTTTCAGTTATTGTAAGCTCCATGACGAGTGCTGCATGAACATTATTCCGCTTATTTTTTTCTGTGAGATTTTTGTCATATTCATATGAAAATGAACAATTGTTTCAATTTCCGATCATAAAGTGCTGATTTTTACGCGAGATGAGAGACAGTCATCGCTGTATTTGCCAAAGGGAGACATGGGCCAGGTTCCAACTCACTGCAATTTAGCATTGTATTTAATATGGCTGTTCATGAATAGCGATGCGGTCTTTTTACCATCGTAATTGTAGTTACCAGCGTATTTATCATGGTAAGTGCGTTAGTGAATCCGGCCCCGGGAACGCAACCACTGCAAGATTACCAGCCGGGAACGCAACCACTGGAAGATTACCAGCCGGGAACGCAACCACTGGAAGATTACCAGCCGGGAACGCAACCACTGCAAGATTACCAGCCGGGAACGCAACCACTGCAAGATTACCAGCCGGGAACGCAACCACTGCAAGATTACCAGCCAGGGGCCGGATTCACTAACGCACTTACCATGATAAATACGCTGGTAACTACAATTATGATGGTAAAAAGACCGCATCGGTATTCATGAACAACTTACCATGATAGAATACAATGCTAAATTTACCAGTGGTTGGAGCACTGGTATGTCCACTGGCAACTACAGCAACGACTCTCTCATCTCGCTTTATCTCAGCAAAAAATCAACATTTAAGGCGACACTTTAGTTTGCATGTACACTTATTATGATCAGAGTGATGGCAACTGTTCATTCTCATATAAACATGACAAAAATCAATAAAATTCACAGGAAATAAGCGAGAATAATGTTCATGCAGCCTCGTCATAGGCCTACAATAACTGAAAATAATACATGGAATAAATAATTTCACAAATTCAAACATTTTATTTTAATGACATAGTTGAAAAACAGTAAACATATAAATATATAAATTATTTTTTTGTGTTTGCATTTAATTTACATACAATTATTCATAATCTTACCTACTTGAAGGGTTTAATTGGCATTTCTTTTTGGAAAACGTTGATACAAATAACACTATTGCGTGGAGCCATTGTTTTTTTCTTTGACTGCAATTTATGAAAAAGAAAAATAGTATGTTTTTGAAAACCATTAAATTATATATGACCCATAGGATCATGCAATAGAACATGCTTTCAAGGAAATTAATTTATATAGAAATCTTTATCATTTCTTTCTTGAAATAAGAATATCTCGCAGCTGGTTCAGGCTTTGTTTACATGTCACGGGATTGGTCAAAGGAGCCTAAAGAATCATGTAAGGCGGTCGCTGATTGGCGGAATTGAATTGCCAGAGTTACCATCAAATTACGGTGATAAAGTCTATTTACCCTTACCAGGCGACTTATCATCGCTTGATGAATCCCACTTTGCCATGACTGGTAAACGCGCTGGTAGTTGACAGCTGGTAAATGCCTTACCATCGTATGTTAGTGAATCCAGCCCCGGGAACGCAACCGCTGCAAGATTACCAGCCGCGAACGCAACCACTGGAAGATTACCAGCCGCGAACGCATCCACTGCAAGATTACCAGCCGCGAACGCAACCACTGGAAGATTACCAGCCGCGAACGCATCCACTGCAAGATTACCAGCCGCGAACGCAACCACTGCAAGATTACCAGCCGCGAACGCAACCACTGGAAGATTACCAGCCGCTAACGCAACCACTGCAAGATTACCAGCCGCTAACTAGCAACCACTGTAAGATTACCACGCTAACGCAACCACTGGAAGATTACCAGCCACGAACGCAACCACTGGAAGATTACCAGCCGGAACGCATCCACTGCAAGATTACCAGCCGCGAACGCAACCACTGGCAAGATTACTTCAGCCGCTAACGCATCCACTGGAAGATTACCAGCCGCTTAACGCAACCACTGCAAGATTACCAGCCGCGAACGCAACCACTGGAAGATTACCAGCCGCGAACGCAACCACTGCAAGATTACCAGCCGCGAACGCAACCACTGGAAGATTACCAGCCGCGAACGCAACCACTGCAAGATTACCAGCCGCGAACGCATCCACTGCAAGATTACCAGCCGCGAACGCGCAACCACTGCAAGATTACCAGCCGCTAACGCAACCACTGCAAGATTACCAGCCGCTAACGCAACCACTGGAAGATTACCAGCCGCTAACGCAACCACTGCAAGATTACCAGCCGAACGCAAACTCACTGGAAGATTACCAGCCGCGAACGCAACCACTGCAAGATTACCAGCCGCGAACGCAACCACTGGAAGATTACCAGCCGCGAACGCAACCACTGCAAGATTACCAGCCGCGAACGCAACCACTGCAAGATTACCAGCCGCGAACGCAACCACTGGAAGATTACCAGCCGCGAACGCAACCACTGGAAGATTACCAGCCGCGAACGCAACCACTGCAAGATTACCAGCCGCGAACGCAACCACTGGAAGATTACCAGCCGCGAACGCAACCACTGGAAGATTACCAGCCGCGAACGCAACCACTGGAAGATTACCAGCCGCGAACGCAACCACTGCAAGATTACCAGCCGCGAACGCAACCACTGCAAGATTACCAGCCGCGAACGCAACCACTGCAAGATTACCAGCCGCGAACGCATCCACTGCAAGATTACCAGCCGCGAACGCAACCACTGCAAGATTACCAGCCGCGAACGCAACCACTGGAAGATTACCAGCCGCGAACGCAACCACTGGAAGATTACCAGCCGCGAACGCAACCACTGGAAGATTACCAGCCGCGAACGCAACCACTGGAAGATTACCAGCCGGGAACGCAACCACTGCAAGATTACCAGCCGCGAACGCAACCACTGGAAGATTACCAGCCGCGAACGCAACCACTGGAAGATTACCAGCCGCGAACGCAACCACTGGAAGATTACCAGCCGCGAACGCAACCACTGGAAGATTACCAGCCGCGAACGCAACCACTGGAAGATTACCAGCCGCGAACGCAACCACTGCAAGATTACCAGCCGCGAACGCAACCACTGGAAGATTACCAGCCGCGAACGCAACCACTGGAAGATTACCAGCCGGGAACGCAACCACTGCAAGATTACCAGCCGCGAACGCAACCACTGGAAGATTACCAGCCGCGAACGCAACCACTGGAAGATTACCAGCCGGGAACGCAACCACTGCAAGATTACCAGCCGCGAACGCAACCACTGGAAGATTACCAGCCGCGAACGCAACCACTGCAAGATTACCAGCCGCGAACGCAACCACTGGAAGATTACCAGCCGCGAACGCAACCACTGGAAGATTACCAGCCGCGAACGTAACCAGTGTACCGCACAACATACCTCCATCTTGTATCACTTTAAGGTATCTTGTGGCAGACAGGGATTCACATTACGAAATGACTGTAATAAAATTTGCTAAGTACTATTTTAATGCAATATTTACTTACTTTCTTGGCTTCATTTTACCTTGCTATTTCTCTTTCTGTATCTCAGCTCTGGACTAGCGAGGCGGAGGGACACAGCGCTGAACAGATACCGCATGTGAGAGTCTCCAACCAAAACAATGTGAATCATTTCCTTTGAGCTGGAGTTCTGATGGTGAGAGCTGTTTAATAATGGTTTTGGAAGGCTATAGTGGACATTTCATTAAAATGCTATCATTCATTTGTTCAGATACAGGTACACAGTCACAAGTAAAATATATATAATGGTATGCACTCAACAACTGGATATGACCATGTATCGCATCTGTTTACCAGTCCTCAATAAATTAATCGATTGAATAACTTACCTCTGTGTAGCACTGAAGGCTTTCGTGCACTTTGCAGCATCATTTAAATCATACGTCTTCATCTTGCAACACACGTTGGTGGCAGTAACATCGACGTAGTTGTAACAGCTCTTTTTGAATATCGGGTCGCTGATCCGCATAAGCCCAGGCATTGGGAGCTGAATCCTTTGAGGACCAACAGGATGGAAGGAGTGCCTAGGGGCGTGGACCAACAGGGACAACAAAGCCACTGACGACACGAGGAACGCCAAGGCACAATTCCTCGCTGTCAACAGGGACTCTGAAACGAGTTGAGGACTGTCAGTGACCTGGCGGTGGTGGCATCTGGAAGTTGGCAATGAAGGACTCACGAAGGACTACTATGATCGGATGCGAAGACGTTTCCCTCGTTTTGGGTTGTGTGGTTGGTAATGCGCGTTTGCATTTGTGAGACCTCTTCAATTTACATAATGTTCAGAGAAAGTCAGTTTAAGAGGACCGTCTGGCCAGAAAATAGCCAAAATCGTCATCACTGATCTTGTTAGGATTCTGGCATGACTATCCTTTTTATGGTCACAGAAAGATAAAGGAAATACCAAAGCAGTGTATTCTTCTGTTTCTGTTCAACATTGTCGCTTGTAATAGTAAACTATATAAGAATATTATCATATACACAAGCCAAACAATATATCCACGTTTGCACCAGTATTCCTTGCA
>BOPN01002145.1:115000-120000 GCA_017312705.2 Penaeus japonicus
AATTTTAACATTTGAATTTTCCTGTCACATAATCAATTTTTTTTAAACACCATTAAATTTACAAGGTAATATATTGTTCACAGATGGCGGCCTTCATCACTTGGCAAAGCGTTTCGACCTGAACGGCACCCAGTATAGGAAGTTGCTCGTTAAACTGGCACCTTATTTCACCCGTCTTGCCGCCACCGTCCCAGTCTATTACAAGCTCATTGATGATCAACAGGTAATATGGATGAGAATGAGCGTAGATATGTGTTCAAGCCTCACTCTCTTCCCCATCCGGAATGTCTCCTTACCTCCTTCCTCCCTCTCCTCCCTTTCGCACGCAAACCCTGCACACAGTAAATCTCATCAAGCTCACCATCTCAAGACTGACTCTTCCACTCCTAACACAGGCGATCCGAAAGCGAAGATTCAGGTACAGCGCCGATCGCATCAACCTCCTTAACCAAATCGCCATTCGTGAACTGCGGGGAACTGGCGTCACCATCTGGGATAGTACACTGCCTCTATCCATCCAGTACACTGACGCCTGTTTAAAGAAGAGCAGGAGTACACCCCCTTTGTTCAAGTGGAAATGCAGGGACGTGGGTCATCTGGGATACATCTTCGTAGAACAACTTGCGGACATGTTGTATAATTCTGTTTGTAACAGATATTTAAACCTTGGTGAGGATTACTGTGGTCACGACACGTCTTCCTGATCGATGGTGGAAAGGAGAGGGATATCAGCTTCGTGTTTAATTGTGTGTATATGTGTGTGTGTTTATACACACACATACACACACACAAACACACACACACACACACACACACACACACACACACATATATATATATATATATATATATATATATATATATATATATATATATATATATATATGTGTGTGGTGTGTGTGTGTGTGTGTGTGTGTGTGTGTGTGTATATATATGTATATATATGTATATATATATGTATATATATATTTATATATATGTATATATATATATATGTATATATATATATATATATATATGTATATATATATATATATATGTATATATACATACATACATATATATATAGTATATATATATATATATATATATATATATATATATATATATATAAGTATTATATATAAAAGTATATTTATATATAAGTATATATATATACATGCATATATATACATATATATATATACTTTTATATAAGTATATTTATATTTAAGTATATATATATGTATATATAAGTACATATATATAAGTATATATGTGTATAAGTATATATATATATAGATATAGATATATACATATATATAATTTTATATAAGTATATCTACATTTAAGTATATATATGCATATATAAGTACATATATATAAGTATATATATGTATATATATATACATATATATACTTATATATATAAATATATACTTATATATATATATATATATATATATATATATATATGTATAATTATGGTGATGATAATAATAAAATATTGTAACAATAGTAATTAGGTTATCACTTTGGTATCAACATTTTTGGTTTTGTTGAGAGTGGGTGGAGTCAACTGACGACCGTGTCAATAGTCTTATTTCAGTTCAAATCATTTCAGTTAAGTTGTAATCTAATTGATTATTGTAATTCTTAGTTTCCACGTGGGCGGGGAAGAGTTACTGGGATCTTTACATTTCGGGGAAGGGTAGAATACTTCCCGTAAATTAAAGTGTAAACAAATGCTCGATCAAATACTATCCGTAAATGAATGTGTAAACAAATCCTCGGTCATTGCAATAAATGCATCAGTTGCGATCCCTTTGGTAAATGATTTGTTTCTTTTCTTCCTTTTTTTTCGTCTAAGATATTATCTATCATAAAGAGGATACTAATGAGTCAGACCTGTAACCTGAGTCAGAATAGGGTGGAATATAATTCACACGTGTCACATATATAGCACTCACTTCAAAGATCTTTGTGGAACTTCGGACAAGCAGTTTATATAAACCCTTATAACCTTAACCAGTCCAGCTACGACTAAATTCCCTGGAACAATAAAAACAAAAACACACACGAAAAATACAATTCTAGCGTTTTCGGTAAGGCCGTTACAGAAAGACCATTTGCGGAACAAAACGAAGACTGACACAAACAGGCTAGCAAGACAGGTACTTTCGTTTAGCCTAGTTAGACCGTAGGTGGTTCTGGGACTCTGGGCTGTGGCGAGACTGGGCAGTGCAAGGGCATCAGGTACCAGTGTTCCCACGGGGTGTAGGAGGCTAGGAACCAAGCCGGGTCCTATACCCCATTCGCTTCTATAAGTGAGAGTCCAGAATTAGTCATCTAGATTTTCTTCCTCCGTTAATTAATGAAAAGCATAATAACAACTCACAGCTAGGAATAGATACTGTGTCCACATCCACGTCAGTGCAGTGTTAAAATCTTCACCCATAGGCTACAAAGCTGTAGTTAAAAGTTAAAAGAAAATGCTTAAAATTTAACTACCCAACAGGTCGTTCGGAAAGACGTGCCCAATCTGTCGCGCTGCCATTGTACCCTCAGTGTAGGATTCGGGGCGCCGCTAGTGTGGACCGCTTCATACGGAAATCACTTTCGCCAGTGTGAGAAAAGAAAGTGATTGATGTGAAATGGTGGGTGATGGATTTACACGAAGAATCCAGCCATATAAGGGCTTCTACCTGGAATCTCCGGACAAGGCAAGTGTTATGGGTTTCATGTGCATAATTTTCTTTTCAGTTTTATCGTCGTTGGAAGCGACTTTGATCGCGATAGACATCCCATTTATCTCTAATACAGAAATATTTCAAACCCATGAATCGAAATGAGATAAAAAGTAAAACGAAAGCGTCCATGCTATTTGGTTATAGCCCAACCAGTGAAAGTAATGATAATGATAGTGATGTTAATGGTGATGAGGATGAAGGTCACGAGACGATAAAGGCGATGCAGATGATTAAGGTTATGGTAATGATAAAGGCGATGACGTTAAAGTAAGACCAGTGATAAGGATAAAAAGTGGAAGTTGACACACGCCTTATTACGAGCATATCCTTCCGCGCTAAACACGCTTTCATAACGTCACGAGTAAATATCCGCTCTACCTTGGATTCAGCCTGAATTCCGTTCGCTCTGTACAACGATATATTCGTGGCTTGTTAATCGTAATGCTTACTGTTCGCCGCTAGTCAGCTTCCAAGATGACTCGCGGCTTTCAAGTTCAAACGAAGCAAAATGGCGGAACTGTTTGTAAACAATGTAATGGGTAAATTTTCCGAATCGCGCCGCGTCTCTGGAATACGACAAAAGTGGTATTAACCCATTGCAGACGGGGATAAATATGCTTTCCAAGCCTCCGGGATAAATTTTATTTTAAAGAGAGACTGCTTGAAGCATTATAATTTGAACATTCCCACTCTCTTTCAGTCATTCATTGAAAAACTAGAGCGTTTTTTGTGTTTTGTTTTTTTGTGTGTTTTATTGAGTTTAGAGACTTATATATGCCATATGACAGGCTCTACCAGTGCTGCAGTAGACTAAAATTGTAGTATATTATCCATATTAGCTCATTATTTTCTTTATACTCAGTGTGATAGAAGTATTGCTGTTTTATGGGAGGACAAATGGCAACTATATTTTTCGTATTTTTGTGCTGTCATGAACGAATACGAAACATATAACCACCTACAATAATGATAAATAGAAGAGGTAAGGAATAGGAATGAAACCTGTGCTTGTGACTGTGAGTGCCACAGTGAAAGGCATCCATATTGGCACAGGAGTACATTTTAGACACTGGGTATGGATTGAGTCATCTTCCTCTTCCCGTTCTGCCTGCACATCCTTCATCGGCGGTACTTTTGAGCAAGAGTTCGTCAACTTAGTGTGTGTCATCGCTCTATATAGATAGTGCTTGCTAGAGACCGTGGATGGGTACCATTCAAGGCTCTCTCTCTTGCTGGTGCTAAGAAAAAGTGGTGCCATCTAGGTTTTGGACGTTAAGCTAGCACGTATTACGGTAATTATAGTAATTATGACTGCAGTAGCCATCATCACTCATTCCTTTTTCATAGTAAAATAAAATAGCACAGTGATCCAAAATCCCCGAACGTCATGTACGTCAGGACGCCCGTCGTCAGGCCAAAGCTCCTACGTCATGTATGTCATGACACCCGTCCGCTGTGGGTTAATGGACTCCTCTTACTCTATTCTAATATTGCCGACCCTATCCGCGACCCCCCCCCCCCCTATATCCCGTAGTAGGGGAGAGCACGATGTATGGGCGTTTTTTGGGTGGTTTAGCCACGCCCATTCCAAACTTGCTACTATTGCCCCTCATTTACGTTTTTTTGTGTGTGTATGTATGTCTATGCATATATATATATATATATATATATATATATATATATATATATATATACATATCACATACACGTAATACACACACACATACGTATGTGTGCATATACGTGAATACATATGTACGTGTGTGTACATATACGTGTGTATTATTACGTATACAAAAAGTGTACATGTATACATGTGCAGTATTATTATTACATATATATACGTGTATGTATACGTACATATATGTGTGTGCATATATACATGCATACATACGTGTGTGTATTACATATGCATATATATGTGTGTGTATATACATGTGTGTATATATATACGTACGTGTGTGTATACATGTATGTATATGTGTGTGCATATATGTATATATATATGTGTGTGTATGTATGTATATACGTGCATACATGTGCACATACGCATACATGTATACACATGTACATACATGTATACATACATACGTATATATATGTGTGTATGTACATGTACATACACGCATATCTGTGCATACACATGCATATACATGTACATATACATGCATATATACGTATTACATATTACGTATATATGTGTATGCATATGCATATATATGCGTGTACATATATGTATATATATATGTGTGTGTATATGTGTATATGTAT
>BOPN01002145.1:130000-135000 GCA_017312705.2 Penaeus japonicus
CCATGGTCGTTTCTTCTCGTTTCTTACCTTCTGGAATCTAAAGCAATGCTCCCAAAACAGTGCCATGGTCGTCCCAAAGCACTGCCATGGTCATTGCCTGTTGATCCGTCCTGACCACTAATACCTTGCGTTTTGAGAGAGAAATCGGATCTACTGCGTGTTAGCTAGGCCTACCTACCACGAGGTCGCCGCTCGCTAGGGGCACTGCTAGGAAGTGACAGTCGGAATTTACCCAGTCCCCCCTCCCCCCTTGTATGTAGATTAGATTTCTTTTTTTTCATTTAATTTTTTTATTATTTGGTTATTGTTTTAGAAGTAGAAGTCGTAGTTTTAGTTGTAGTAGCAGTAGTAGTTGTAGTAATAGTAGTAGTAATAATAGCAGTAGTAGTTGTAGTAACAGTAGTAGTAATAGTAGTAGTAGTTATATTATTAGTAATGGTAATAGTAGTAGTAATAGTGGTACAGTAATAGTATTAGAAATAGTAATAGTAATAGTAATAGTAGTAGTAATAGTAGTAGTAATAGTAGTAGTAATAGTAGTGATCGAGTAGTAGCGTAGCAGTAGTAGCAACAAGGTAGTAGTCATGGTCATAAGGGGAAGATTTGAGACCACTTAAAAATAGTAGTGGTAGTTATGGTTATGGTATTGTTGCCTTTATTCCTCCTGCTTATTGGTACTACCATTATTAATGGTATGGTTATGATTATAATGGCTATGATTATCATCATATATAGCGGTAATAACACGATGATAAATGCAGCTGTTAACGCTAATTCCAAAGATAGTTTTGGTAATTATGATAATGATAACAAATTAAATACAAATTAAAGTGAAGGTAATGCTAAACATGAGACTATTAGTCCGCTAATGTGATTATCATTGTTATTATTGTCTGATACTGCTATTGTTGTTGTTTGTTGTTATTTTTTATGGTTATAAATTTAGGGGGATACGGTGAAAGGTATGTCTTTTTTTTTCTTGCCCCCCCGTCTCTTTCTCTCTCTCTCCCCCCCCCCTCTCTCTCTCCCCCTCTCCCTCTCTCCCTCTCTCCCTCTTCCCTTCTCCCCCTCTCCTTCTTCCTCTCCCTCCCCCTCTCCTTCTTCCTCTCCTTCTCCCTCTCTCTCTCTCTCTCTCTCTCTCCCTCTCTCTCTCTCCCTCTCTCCCCCCCCCCCCCCCCCCCCCCCCCCCCCCCCCCCCCCCCCCCTCTCCCTCTCCCTCTCTCTCCCTCTCCCTCTCCCTCTCCCCTCCCCCCCCCCCCCCCCCCCCCTCCCCCTCTCCCCTCCCTCTCCCTCTCCCTCTCCCTCTTCCTCTTCCTCTTCCTCTTCCTCTTCCTCTTCCTCTTCCTCTCCCTCTCCCTCTCCCTCTCCCTCTCCCTCTCCCTCTCCCTCTCCCTCTCCCTCTTCCTCTCCCTCTCCCTCTCCCTCTCTCCCTCTTCCCTTCTCCCCCTCTCCTTCTTCCTCTCCCTCCCTCTCCCTCTCCCTCTCCCCCTCCCCCTCCCTCTCCCTCTCCCTCTCCTTCTCCCTCTCCTTCTCCCTCTTCCCTTCTCCCCCTCTCCCCCTCCCTCTCCCTCTCTCTCATACTTAATCGATTTAGATTTATGGCGGCCATGTTTATTTATTTATTTATTTATTTATTTATTTTCATCCCAAAACAACTAGGTATCTTTTGAAATGTCTTTTAGATAATGGTAGTTGTGCGTCAAACTAAAATTACTGTTCTGGCGCTCTGGATATAGGATTTTATTGAAAAGTTTTTTTTGTGTTTGTCAATTATCGAGTTGTACAGAATGAGCAACGTCTGTCTTCTGGACTAAATGGGATGTTATTTCTGAATGGTGTGATTTTATTTTGTGGGTGGTTGCGTGCCCGACTCGACTACGAGGTTTGTCGGAAGTTGTGGGGTCTCGTGGTCTCTCTCTCTCTTTCTCTCTTTTTCTCTTTCTCTTTCTCTTTCTCTTTCTCTTTCTCTTTCTCTTTCTCTTTCTCTTTCTCTTTCTCTCTCTCTCTCTCTCTCTCTCTCTCTCTCTCTCTCTCTCTCTCTCTCTCTCTCTCTCTCTCTCTCTCTCTCTCCCTCCCCCCCCCCCCCCCCCCCCCCCCCCCCCTCTCTCTCCCCCTCTCTCCTCCTCTCCCCCACCCCCTCCCCCATCTCTCTCCTCTCTCTCCCAACCCCTCCCCTATCTTCCCCCTCTCCCCTACTTCTATCTCTCTTCCTCTCCCCATCCCCCACCCCCACCCCCACCTCCTATCTCTCCCCCTCTCCCCCAATCCCTCCACCCCCACACCTATCGCTCCTCCTCTCCCCCACCCCTTCCCCTATCTCCCCTATCCTCCTCTCCCCCACCCCTCCTCCTATCTCTCCCCCTCTCTCCCAACCCTCCCCCCATCTCTCCCCCACCCCTTCCCATATCTCTCCCCCTCTCCCCCAACCCTTCCCCTATCTCCCCCACCCCTTCCCCTATCTCCCCCTCTCCCCCACCCCTTCCCCTAGCTCCCCCCCTCCCCCACCCCTTCCCCTATCTCCCCCTCTCCCCCACCCCCACCCCTATCTCTCCCCCTTGACCTTCCCCAACGCTAGCTTTGACTTTCTGATAAATTCTTTCCTCCGGGAACATACGTATGTTTTATTTATATATATATATATATATGCGTCACATTTTAAAATATGTAAATATGTGACCTCAGGGGAGGACTTAGCAGGCTGAGAGTGATGATTTATACCGTTATATCGCTCTCCCGATATGTATACAATTAACTCTGTATGTTTGTGATTGATCCGCCTTTTGCTCTGTATATATTTCAACATGTTGACATAGCTGTAAGGTTTTGTAAAATATATGTGAGCCCAAAGAGGGACTAAGATTGGGGTGAGGATAACCTATGTTGCCTCCACATCCTTTTGAGAAGTACGTAATCACTTCAAAGTCAAAGTCGGAGTCAAAAGCTAGCTTCCCTCGCCCTCTTGAAGCCGGTCTGAGGCTTGAGGTGCGAGGATAACTAAACTCTTACAACTAAACTCTTACAACTAAACTCTTACAACTAAACTCTTACAACTAAACTCTTACAACTAAACTCTTACAACTAAACTCTTACAACTAAACTCTTACAACTAAACTCTAACAACTAAACTCTTACAACTAAACTCTTACAACTAAACTCTTACAACTAAACTCTTACAACTAAACACTTACATCTAAACACTTACATCTAAACGCTTACATCTAAACACTTACATCTAAACACTTACAACTAAACACTTACAACCTACCACTAAACACTTACAACTTACCATTTCAAAAAACATTAAAATTACGACTTACGACTGCAAGCATGACTGTCAGTAATGAATAAGCGAATGAATAATCCTTTTAAAAATAACCCGATGTTATGAAAAAAATATATGAGGAAGAAATGACGAGAAAATTATGATTTTATTGATTGCGAGATACCAGTAACCGCATTTTGTTGTTGTTGTTGTTGATGTATGTTTGTGTGTGTGGGTGTGGGTGCGGGTGTGTATGTTTGTGTGTGTGTTTGTGTGTATGTTTGTGTGTGTGTGTGTTTGTGAGTAAGGAATATAAGTAGCGAAAGGAGGGAAGGAAGAAATGGTTGGAGGGAAAGGAAGGGAAGCAAGGAAGGAAGAAATTAAGGAAGAAAAGGAGGGAGGGAGGAAGGAAGGAAGAAAAGGGAGGAAGGCAGGAAGAAAAGGGGGAGGGAAGAAGGAAGGAAAGAAAGAAAAGGAAAGAAATAAAAAAGGAAAGAAGAAAGGGAGGGAGGGAAGGAAGGAAGATAAAAATGGAGGTGTGTGGGTGGGTGGGTGGGTTTAAGGGAGGGAAGGAAGGAAGGTAGAAATGGAGGTGGATGGATGGGCGGGTGGGTGTGTGGGTGGGTGGTTGGGTTTAAGGGAAGGTTGCACTGTCACACGAGCGTCGCTAATGATGCCGCGGGCGAGAGGAAGTGCCACAGAGGAAGGCTCTCCGGCGTGAAAGAGAGGAGCAGGCGAGGTGCCCCGCGCCAGAGCACCTTCGCCTTCGGACCCTTGCGAAAGAGGATCTAGGTGATATGAATCCACTCCTCCCTCTTTCTCTCTCTTTTCTCTTGCTCTCACTCATCCCCTTCTCTCTCTCTCTCTCTCTCTCTCACCCCTCCCTCCCTCCCTCTCTCTCTCTCTCTCTCTCTCTCTCTCTCTCTCTCTCTATTCTCTCTTTCTCTCTCTTTCTCTCTCCCTCACCTCTCTCTCTTTTCCCTTTCCCTTTCCCTTATCTTTTTCGCTCCCTCCCTCCCTCTTTCCCTCTCTCACTCCCTCTTTCCCTCTCTCACTCCCTCTTTCCCTCTCTCCCTCCCTCTTTCCCTCTCCCCTCTCCCCCTCTCCCTCCCTCTTTCCCTCTCCCCTCTCCCTATCTCTCTCTCTTTCTCTTTCTCTTTCTCTCTCTCTCTTTCTCTCCCTCCCTCCCTCCCTCCCTCACTCCCTCTTTCCCTCTCCCCTCTCCCTCTCTCCCCCTCCCCCTCTCCCCCTCCCCCTCCCTTTCTCTCCCCCTCTCCCTCCCTTTCTCTCGCCCTCTCTCCCTTTCTCTCTCCCTCCCCTCCCTTTCTCTCCCCCTCTCCCTCCCTTTCTCTCCCCCTCTCCCTCCCTTTCTCTCCCCCTCTCCCTCCCTTTCTCTCCCCTCTCCCTCCATTCCCTCCCTGTCGTATGCATGTACGTACCATTTTTTTCCATACATTTATATCCATGTTTTACGGGTTTGGTTATCAGAGCGTCAGAAATCTCCCAAATAGCTACCCAAGGGATAAAGAGGTAGCGTGTGGGAGTTGGTGGGGTAGGTAGGGTAGGTAGGGTAGGTAGGGTAGGTAGGGTAGGTAGGGTAGGTAGGCCTGGCAAAGGGGAAGGGAGGCCTAGTAATGGGGTGTGGAAGGCCTGAGAAGGGATAGGGGTAGGGGAGCTCGGGCAGGGGAGTGCGGGTAGGGGATAGGGAGGTCAAACCGAAGGGGTAGAGTTGCATGAT
>BOPN01002145.1:140000-142500 GCA_017312705.2 Penaeus japonicus
CAGATGTTTAGGCAGTAGTTAATGAGACTGAGGGCTAGTGTTTGTATGACAGTGATTCTTGTTTCTGTAGGGATTTTGTCTTTTATGTGATTTAGGTATATCAGTGCGCCCATTACTTAGTCAATAAGTGTCTTAAAAGTCATGTATCTGTTTATGTTCCTAATCTGAGGTGCTTGGTTTAATGTAGCAACCTCCGAATTCTATAGTTGTGTATCTGTAGGGATTTTGGCTATGCTCTGATGGCTGCCTATAAAAATGAAATGTGTTTTCTGTGGATTCAGTTTCAGACCATTTCTATCAAAATAACTCCTGGCTTCTATGAGAGTCTGTTTAGTCTTTCTTATTTATTCATTTAAATAGTTTACAGAGACAGCGTGAAGAATTGAGAGTCATCATCGTACTGAATGAGAAGACAGTTTTTTGCAACAGTCGACAGATCATTGATAAATATAGTGAATAAGATAGGGTCTAATATAGAGCCCTGTGGAACGCCAAATGAGACTTGTTACTTCAATGATAGATTATCATGTATTTTGACAGACTTGAGTTCTGGCGCAATTTCTAAACCAACAGTTATCAATTATGTGATTTCTTAGTTTATTGAGAAGGTTTTCATGTTTAAAACTGCCAAAGACCTTCGACAAACCTCAGTGATTTTATTTGGTTATTGATATATTTACTGCTTCGGTGGATAGCTTACTTCTAAATCCATGTTGCGTGTTAGATAGGTCATCCGATTCCAGGAATGCTGTTAATTGATTTGCGACTATTTTCTCAAGAACGTTAGATATTAATAGGAGTAGAGTAATGGGGCGATAATTTTATAGCTCATCTCTGTCTCCTGATTTGGAAATAGGTGTTATGATGCCATCTTTCCAGAATGATGGATAAGTCCCGGTGACTATAGATGCATTTATAATGACTGTCAGATAGTTTGCAATTGCACGCAGACTATCCATTATGAAACGATGAGCAATACCTTCTGCTCCTATGGAGTTAGTATTAATAGTATTGTTATTTCTATTTCTACTGGTTGCGGTCTGATAGTATTTATTGTGAGGGAGAGGGAGATTGAGAAAGAGTGAGAGAAGAAGAGGGAGAAAAATGGGAGAGAGTGGGAGAGGGAGAGTAAGAGAGTGAGAGTGGGAGAGGGAGAGAGATGTGGGATATGGGTCAAGAGAATAAAATATACATAAAATATGTTAGCTTATCGTTCCCTTTCCCGTTTTCTATCGATCACCAATGACTGTTAGAAGAGGAGAGTTGAAAGAAAACGAGTTTTCGGCAGGGGAAACATTGCAATTTTTTTCTCTTGTCATTCTATCATGATGTTGAAGGTGTGTGAATATTAAGATGATAATATCATTTATAGTACTATTATTGTTTTCCTTATCATTACGTATGCGATGTTTGATATTATCTGATCATTGTTGTTATTATTATAATTACCAATATCCTTGACCGTTATCCTTATCGGCATCATGACCATTACCGTCAACATTGCCTTTGTCATCACCGTAACCATTGCCATTATATTCACCATTATCATTATCACTGTATGATGTATGATTTTAGATACTGAAAAAAGCTAATCTATCCTAATATCCCATTACTTCCTTTAATGCAAAAGATATAAGCATATGATAATTCTGCCTATTACAGATTATACTTTGATAAATATCTTTGTGTGTTGGTGTTTAATTTGATAATTAATTACTTGGAAATTGGGAAACAGGCTGTTGAGACTTCAGGTCCAATTGCAATTGGTTTGTTTGTTCTAATAACCCCCCCCCCCCCGTGTGCAAGGAATGGCCTGGGCTATTCAATCTCACTGTGAGAGATTGAACTCGGGTCAACTAGATTGCCAGACGCACTGTGTGAGTGAGTGTGTGTGTGTGTGTGTGTGTGTGTGTGTGTAAAGAGAGAGAGAGAGAGAGAGAGATGTATATATACATGTATATAGATGTGTGTGTGTGTGTGTGTGTGTGTGTGTGTGTGTGTGTCTGTGTGTGTGTGTGTGTGTGTGTGTGTGTGAGTCTGTGTCTGTGTGTGTGGTTGTGTGTGTGTCTCTGTGGTTTTGACTGACAGTATTTATTTGAAGGGTGAATTCCTAGAAGGACGGCCTCTGTTGCCACTAGGCTCAGTGAGAAAGGGGAAATGATTGCACCTTTGCAGCGGCGATTTGTCTTTGGCTCGACGCCGGACGCACCTGCTCTGTGGTCGCTTTTGTTCGTCTTGTAGATTCTGTCTGCGTTTTTACTTATGTTGGTTCAGTGAATCCCATTAACTGCACGTGCATAACCTAACCTCTATCACAGCAACACCAGCCTGGCTCCCCGACCCAAGCCTCCCTCCCCATCCCAATCCCCCGCCCCCTCCCCTGAGCCAGCCAAGTCCCCGAAGATGGCGCCGAAGGAGAGCGCCCCGAGGAGCCCGGCCAGAAAAAGGCCGGGTGTGGCTGCGGGCGCGGCGGGGGCGGCAGGGGCGGCGGGAGCCAGCC
>BOPN01002145.1:147500-151434 GCA_017312705.2 Penaeus japonicus
GCTGCCCGATGTGACCAGGGAGATCCAGTACATTCTCTCGCCGAAGGGCACGCGGCGCTTCCTGCGGAGGGACGGCAACGGCAACGAGGGGGACGCCGCCTCCGTCAGCGCATCGCCGGAGTCCAAGGCGTCGCCTCGAGGGCCGAGTCTCCGGGAGCGGCGGAACCTTGGCAGACTCGCGGCCGTCGGGAAGCCCTCCAAACACAGCGTCGGGGAGGAGGGCGAGGGCGGAGAGGAAGAGGAGGGGGAGAGCGAGCGAGGGAAGGCCAAGGGCAAAGGGAGGCGCCCGCCCACCCCGCGCAGGCACAACGCCGCCGCCGCCGGCCTCGTGCCCTTTGCCTTCGTCGAGACCGCGGGCGAGTCGAGTACCGACGACTTCGAGTACATCCCCGGGGCGGGTCGCAGCGGCCCGAGGGGGGTGGGGCATGAGGCGTTCGACCGTCGGGGCGACCGCGGCGCCTACGACCACGACGACCGCTACCACCACGACGACGACGACGACGACGACGATGAGGAGGGCGAGGATATCGCCGAGCTCGAGGACAACCACTTCCGGGCGCTAGCGGTCGACAGGCCCAAGTCGGGCTCCTTCAGCGACTACTCCAGGTGGGTTGGCGTTGGGTCCTTGCCCTTCTTCTTCGCGTGGTGTTGGAGCCTCTTGCTATTAAGTGCTCTTCTTTTCTTGCTTTGTGGAGCTGTTGCTGCTATTTTTGTCCTTATTGCTGTAGATGTTTATTATCGGTTGTGTTAGTGTTGTTACTTTTATTACTACTAGTATTATTATCATTACTGCTTTTATTGTTATTGTTATTACTATTATCTTTATTGTTGTTATTACTACTACTATTGTTATTTCTATTACTACTATAGATTCTATTCCTATCACTACTATTACTGTTAGCTTTATCATAATTGTTATTATTGTTGCCGCTATTATCATCATTATTCTTTTTAAAAAACCTTCCTTTTCACCCCTTCCCTTCTACTCTCCACCACCCGCCCCGTTTTCCCCTCAGATACCTGATGAGTTAAGTGAGGGAAAATCCCAACGTATTAGCCCTCCACCGCCTTCTCCCCTCCCCTACCCCCTTCGCTCCATCATATTCAGTCTCTCCCTTTCTCTCTCGCTCTCTCTTTCCCCCCACGCTTCACTCTTCTCCTCTCCTCTCTCTTCTCTCTTCTCCCTTATTTCTCTCTTCTCCCTTCTCCCTTCTCCCTTCCCTCTTCACCCTTCTTCTCCTTCTCCTTCTCCTTCTCCTTCTCCTTCTCCTTCTCCTTCTTCTCCTTCTCCTTCTCCTTCTTCTCCTTCTCCTTCTCCTTCTTCTCCTTCTTCTCCTTCTTCTCCTTCTTCTTCTTCTTCTTCTTCTTCTTCTTCTTCTTCTTCTTCTTCTTCTTCTTCTTCTTCTTCTTCTTCTTCTTCTTCTTCTTCTTCTTCTTCTTCTTCTTCTTCTTCTTCTTCTTCTTCTTCTTCTTCTTCTTCTTCTTCTTCTTCTTCTTCTTCTTCTTCTTCTTCTTCTTCTTCTTCTTCTTCTTCTTCTTCTTCTTCTTCTTCTTCTTCTTCTTCTTCTTCTTCTTCTTCTTCTTCTTCTTCTTCTTCTTCTTCTTCTTCTTCTTCTTCTTCTTCTTCTTCTTCTTCTTCTTCTTCTTCTTCTTCTTCTTCTTCTTCTTCTTCTTCTTCTTCTTCTTCTTCTTCTTCTTCTTCTTCTTCTTCTTCTTCTTCTTCTTCTTCTTCTTCTTCTTCTTCTTCTTCTTCTTCTTCTTCTTCTTCTTCTTCTTCTTCTTCTTCTTCTTCTTCTTCTTCTTCTTCTTCTTCTTCTTCTTCTTCTTCTTCTTCTTCTTCTTCTTCTTCTTCTTCTTCTTCTTCTTCTTCTTCTTCTTCTTCTTCTTCTTCTTCTTCTTCTTCTTCTTCTTCTTCTTCTTCTTCTTCTTCTTCTTCTTCTTCTTCTTCTTCTTCTTCTTCTTCTTCTTCTTCTTCTTCTTCTTCTTCTTCTTCTTCTTCTTCTTCTTCTTCTTCTTCTTCTTCTTCTTCTTCTTCTTCTTCTTCTTCTTCTTCTTCTTCTTCTTCTTCTTCTTCTTCTTCTTCTTCTTCTTCTTCTTCTTCTTCTTCTTCTTCTTCTTCTTCTTCTTCTTCTTCTTCTTCTTCTTCTTCTTCTTCTTCTTCTTCTTCTTCTTCTTCTTCTTCTTCTTCTTCTTCTTCTTCTTCTTCTTCTTCTTCTTCTTCTTCTTCTTCTTCTTCTTCTTCTTCTTCTTCTTCTTCTTCTTCTTCTTCTTCTTCTTCTTCTTCTTCTTCTTCTTCTTCTTCTTCTTCTTCTTCTTCTTCTTCTTCTTCTTCTTCTTCTTCTTCTTCTTCTTCTTCTTCTTCTTCTTCTTCTTCTTCTTCTTCTTCTTCTTCTTCTTCTTCTTCTTCTTCTTCTTCTTCTTCTTCTTCTTCTTCTTCTTCTTCTTCTTCTTCTTCTTCTTCTTCTTCTTCTTCTTCTTCTTCTTCTTCTTCTTCTTCTTCTTCTTCTTCTTCTTCTTCTTCTTCTTCTTCTTCTTCTTCTTCTCTCTCTCTCTCTCTCTCTCTCTCTCTCTTCTCTCTCTCTCTCTCTCTCTTCTCTCTTCTCTCTCTCTCTCTCTCTCTCTCTCTCTCTCTCTCTCTCTCTCTCCATTTCGCACACAACGCACAACACACACATGTGCGCAATGCCAAAGCAAATATACGCATTGCATAAAGAAGCATATTTGTCTCTAAAATAAAAACTCTCACACTTTCGCTAAAAAATGTTGTTATAGAAATAAGAAATCACACTTAGGATTAAAAGAATCACCCATATGATAAAAATACTCACAAAATTAAAAAAAAAAATAAAAAAAAAAAACATAGGGACATACTTATACTTAGACGAAAGGTAAAAAAACGTGTACACTTGTGTTACGGAATGGGTACTTAGGCCCACACATGCTGTAAACGCATAGGTATGCTTAAACACATATGCTAGACCAAACATGCTACAACACTGAGAGAAAAATAGGAGGAGGAGGAGAAAGCGAGAGCATGATGAGAGAAAGGAGAGATAAAGATAGAGTTAGAGCGAGAGCTAGATAGAGCCAGAGCAAGATAGAGCCAGAGCTAGATAGAGCCAGAGCTAGATAGAGCCAGAGCTAGATAGAGCCAGAGCTAGATAGAGCCAGAGCTAGATAGAGCCAGAGCAAGATAGAGCCAGAGCTAGATACAGCCAGAGCTAGATACAGCCAGAGCTAGATAGAGCCAGAGCTAGATAGAGCCAGAGCTAGATAGAGCCAGAGCAAGATACAGCCAGAGCAAGATAGAGCCAGAGCAAGATACAGCCAGAGCTAGATACAGCCAGAGCAAGATAGAGCCAGAGCTAGATAGAGCCAGAGCTAGATAGAGCCAGAGCAAGATAGAGCCAGAGCAAGATAGAGCCAGAGCTAGATACAGCCAGAGCTAGATACAGCCAGAGCTAGATACAGCCAGAGCTAGATACAGCCAGAGCTAGATACAGCCAGAGCAAGATACAGCCAGAGCAAGATAGAGCCAGAGCTAGATACAGCCAGAGCAAGATACAGCCAGAGCTAGATAGAGCCAGAGCTAGATAGAGCCAGAGCTAGATAGAGCCAGAGCAAGATAGAGCCAGAGCAAGATAGAGCCAGAGCAAGATAGAGCCAGAGCTAGATAGAGCCAGAGCTAGATAGAGCCAGAGCAAGATAGAGCCAGAGCTAGATAGAGCCAGAGCTAGATAGAGCCAGAGCAAGATAGAGCCAGAGCAAGATAGAGCCAGAGCTAGATAGAGCCAGAGCTAGATAGAGCCAGAGCTAGATAGAGCCAGAGCAAGATAGAGCCAGAGCTAGATAGAGCCAGAGCAAGATAGAGCCAGAGCAAGATAGAGCCAGAGCAAGATAGAGCCAGAGCTAGATAGAGCCAGAGCTAGATAGA
>BOPN01002145.1:181306-183806 GCA_017312705.2 Penaeus japonicus
GGGGGTGAGGGTGAGGGAGGAAAAGAGGGGAAGGGAGGAAGAAGGGGGGAAGGGAGGGAGATGGGGGGAAGGGAGGAAGATGGGGGGGAAGGGAGGAAGAAAGAGGGAAGGGAGGGAGGAGGGAAGGAGAAGGGTGAAGGAGGAGGGGGAGAGGGGGAAGGGTGAGGGAGAGGGAGAGGGAGAGAGGAGGGAGAGGGTGGGAGAAGGGGGGAAAGGAGGGAGAGTAAGAGAGGATGAGGAAGAGGGATAGGAAGAGAGGATGAGGAAGAGAGAAGGCGAGAGGGGAGAGGAGAGAAAATCACTCTTCATCTTACCAATGCAGAGTAATCACCACTTCAACCCCCTCCCCTCCCGCCCTTCCTCCCTCCCTCCTGCCTCTACCCCCCCCCTTTTTCAGAAGAGTTGTCAAGTGCGATCTCCGCTTCCGACCGACCGCCGTCTATCGTGGAAATCTCCTCAAAAGGCCAGTCCTCAGAGGTGCTCCAGCTCTTTGGTGGAACTCGGTCGATTGATATTATCATTCTTATTATTGTTAATGTTATTATTATTGTTATAATAGTATGTATTATTTGTGTAATTATTATTATTATTATTATTATTGTCATTATTTTTATTATTATTATTGTTATTGTTATTGTTATTACTACTACTATTATTATTATTATTATTATTATTATTATTCAGATTACTTCGCGATCTCTGGTTTATGCGGAGAAGATTCTTCGTTGCGTCTTCTTTTTAAACTATATTTTTCTGTTTTTCTTGTCTTTATGTTCTGTCTTCCTCTACTTTCTTTCCACTGGGATGACCTCATTCGGGACTCGTAAAGGAAATTCTTGCATATTCTGTTTTGTTTTATTCCTGTGCATATCATCCACACTTTATTTGTTGTATTAATACCCCCTAAAATGTTATAACAAAGCTGAGGGCAACGTCAGGCGAGTGAATGTACGTGAAACCTCTCCTGTCACGTGAATTTTATTCGTTAGCATCAATATCATATTTTATGGCTATTAAGACCAGTACGAGGTGATGATTTTAGAATCACGTCTATTTTCCTTCTTTATTTCTTTCTCTTTCTCTGTCTCTCCCTTTCTCTTTCTATTTCTCTCTCTCTCTCTCTCTCTCTCTCTCTCTCTCTATCTCTCTCTCTATCTCTCTATCTCTCTATCTCTATCTCTCTCTAAAAAAAATCTGAAATCATATAGAGAATCGGCAAAAAATCGGTGTTAATTCCGAGAACGGCGTCTGAAATCTGGCTTGAGTGTTGGGCGGAACAGCCGAGCCGAGCCGACCCTTGACCCGCGCTTCTCGACCCCGATTAAATGACCCTCATCGCCTCTTCACCTTTCCCACCGCGAATTGCCCGAGGTCGTCCTCCATTTTCCTCCTTCACCTCTTTCTGTTTTTTTGCCTTTTTTTTAATTCTATTCTCGTTTTTATTCCTGTTTAATTTATTTATTTTCTTCTCCCTCTCATCGTTGTCGTCTACCGATTTAGTTTTGTTGTTGTTTTCTTCCGGCTTTTTCCATCTTTTCTCTCTCGTCAGCTGTTTTACTCTTGTTATCGTAATTTCATCCTCTCCCCTTCTTCGCTTTACTTCTTCAGGTGTTTCATTTATATTTGCGTCATAGAAGCGAAATATCGGGTGACATTTGAATGTGAAAACGTCGCTGCAGGGGGATCTAGGTTGCGTAAGGTTAAAGTTAAAGTGTAATGCGCAAAACCGAAAGGGAAAAAAAACAGTTAAACAGATGAAGGTAGTGAAGCGCATGGCCGTCCCCAATCGCTTTTTGATTAGTGTTAGATGAGTGTTATTATTTATGTTGTTATTTTTTTACCTTTTCTGGCCTTGCTTGCTTGGATTTATGTTTTGTTTTGTGTGTTCTGATTATGTATTTATGTTTTTTTTGACGATATTTTATGTGTTGGTTTATCGGTTTGGATATGTGCTCTCTCTTTCTCTTTCGCTCTCTCTCTCTCTCTCTCTCTCTCTCTCTCTCTCTCTCTCTCTCTCTCTCTCTCTCTCTCTCTCTCTCTCTCTCTCTCTCTCTCTCTCTCTCTCTCTCTCTCTCTCTCTCTCTCTCTCTCTCTCTCTCTCTCTCTCTCTCTCTCTCTCTCTCTCTCTCTCTCTCTCCTCATATCTCTCCACCCATTTCATCTCCTCTTTCCTTCTCCCTCTCGCTGTCTTCTGTCTCCTTCTCCCTCTCTCCCTCTCTCCCCTCTCCCTCCCTCCCCCTCCCTCCCTCCCCCTCTCCTTCCCTCTCGCCTCTCCTCTCTCCCTTCTCACCTCTCCCTCCCTCCCCTCCTCTCACCTCTCCCTCCCTCCCTCCTCCCCCTCTCCCTCTCTCTCCCTCCCTCCCTCTCTCCTCTCCCTCCCTCCCTCCCCCCTTCTCACCTCTCCCTCCCTCCTCTCACCTCTCCCTTCCTCCCTCCCTCCCCCCTCTCACCTCTCCCTCCCTCCCCTCCTCTCACCTCTCCCTCCCTCCCTCCTCCCTCT
>BOPN01002145.1:203806-221306 GCA_017312705.2 Penaeus japonicus
TGGCCACTACCTTCGGCATGTGATCACGCCGCAAGACCTGAAGATCCTTGCCACGCAGTTCTGCACGCATCTCTTGGCTGCAGGAGTGATCCGGCAGATTGAGGACTCAGGGGCTCCACTAGAGCTCCTCTTTAGGGTGAGCGCTATTTTCCCGTCTCTTAAAATTGTGTTTGTCTGAATAAAATTTCTTGAGGATTATGGGGTCTTGGCACTGCATATGTAATTTAGAATCTTTAAGCAGCAAAAAGATCAAAGCATATGTGGAGTGTTTCTTTTTGGACATATTTATTTGCAATAGGGAAGATTCACTGCTAGTTCATGGAATTGGTAGACAGGTCCTCACCATGCTGTGCATATTCACCACTAACTTCACTGAAGGACCTTAAAGCATTCTAATGTGATGGATTACACTTGATTTTTTTATGAATTGGAAAAAAATGTAAATAAATCATGTGAGCATTTTTAATTTCTTTTTACATTATGTCCATTCTGTTTAGTAGATTTTGATATATCCCATCAGAATGAAAGCCATGGTTAAAGGGCTTGATTTCCAAAATTGCTTTTATTCCATTGGTCTTAGATCTTGCGATGGAAAAGCATGCAAACTGAATTAAGGTATAGAATTTACCAACATATTTCCATATTGCAGTACTGTATATGCAGTTGTATAATCATAACTGAATACTCTAAACAGATGTGCATTTAAACAAACCTCAATCACTATTGTAATTGCAGCCTGATCTCATGTACTACTGGTCCCACACGGAGGCATCACCAGCGCAGATTCTGACCCCAGGCAAGCTTTCCCCTTCAGCCTGGCCGCCACCTAACTTTGCCGAGCTCATTTCCTCATCCCGTCCTGGGGCAAAGTACACCGAGGCAGGTACGTGAACTGAGAGACATGTATAGGTGTTGATATATATATGCTTATGTATATATAATTTGTTTTTGTTTTTTTGTAAATAGTACAAAGAAAATGCTATTTCTTTGCAAATGTTGCAACAACAAGTATATTTGTTGTAACAGAGTTGAGGTTTAGTGTAAGAACATTTTTGATAAGATTTGAGTTGTAGCTGAACTATCAAACTTGTTCCCATGGAAGAACAACTGAAACTTTGAATAAGTAATTGGAATCTCTGATGTATAATAGATTGTCTCTCAACTCTGTTTATTTATTTATTTTTTTAAGACAAAGCTTTTGGCTTGTTATTTTGCATTAGAGTATAGAGAGAACTGAAATCAATTGCCTTCCGCCAAGAAAATTGAACTGAATCTGAGGGTGCTTTCAATTTAGAAATTTGTATGGCAGGCAACATCCTAGGATTAAGATAGTGTAATCAGTAGAATAATATCATTTCTATCTTTGTTTTCCCTACCATCTACCAGGTTTTATTTCCCAACTGAACTATCTCTGTGAATCATGATCCCAGTAACATTTTTCCTCTCAAAAGGGTCATCTCGATCTCTTCCTCTAAATCTCATTCCTGTCTTGACGTAGTTGAAGACTAACCCTAGTGCTTCCAGAAGAGGCAGAAAAAAAAGAACAACTTTATAACTAACCCCATGTTTGGAAACAGGCCTACTCCCTGATGTATCCCCCCATAGTGATACTAACGGGATAGCTATTGAAGCGGAAGTTGACGATGATAAGAACGGGGAGGGAGAAGGTAACCTGTGTGGTGTTGTGCATGGCTGTCCTGTCTGTCTGACTGTTTGTCTGTCTCTTTGTCTGTCTGTAGTAAACATTTCAATCTGCTATGATGAATAACAACCCCCCCCCCCCCTCCATCCTGTCATTTCTGTTCCTTCCCCTTTCCTTTGCTCCTACCCACTGCCAACGTAGTTTTTTTTTACCCCCTCTTACTTAGCTCTACTACAGTTTTTGTTTTGTTTTTGTTTGTTTTTAACCTCACTGTTTTTTAGAACATGCATCTATCTAGCATGTGGATTTCTAGTTTTTGGCTGAATTCTCAAAATTGTGTAGACCCAAGGCTAAGATTTTTTTTTCTGCTTCCATAGTGACTGATCAAGAAAAGATCAATGTGTAGATAATTTTTCAGGTCTTTGGTCTTCACTGTTTTTGTTGCTAACTGGATGCTGTGATTTCTTTAATAATGTGAGTGATTAATAGCTGAGACCTAGATGAAGAAAATATCTAATTTATGGATGGGTCTTCATGGACATCAGAAAACACAAGATAGTATTTTGTGAATTACATAGTGGAAAAGATTGTTTTTAGAACAAACAAACAACTCTTCAGAAGTCAGGTCAATAGATATGGTGCTGATATGAAGGGAACCCTTGATCAGAATTTGGTGTTGCATTAGACATCCATGTTTTATTTATTTATTTATTTAATGTATTTCACTTGGACAACCTGCACCATGTTAGATAACTGAAAGAAAATATGCTGTACCCTAATAATTTCCTTCATTCTAGTATCCTTTTTTTTTTTTTTTTTTCATAATGCTAATATTTTTTTCTTCTTTCTATCAGTTTGTTAAGCTTTTTGAATGAAGAAAAAAAAATCTCAAGTGCTGCTTCGGTATTTAATTTTATGTTGTCTGAGGTTTTACAGGACAGTTTTTCACATCTCATTTTGAACTTTTACAACCTAAAAAAAATGGATGAAATAAAATAAAGCAGGGGAGGAAATCTATTAGTGTGTGGCTGCATGGTTGCACAAATATGAAAGAATGAATATTATCAATGACGTGAGATGGTTTGCATGATGGTGTGTATTCTCATGACACTGCATGATGTGTTCCTATGTAGTGACAGGGATTGTGACCAGTTAGATGTAAGTATTGTTGAGATTGCACTGTTACATCTTGATGTGTACCCTCTACTGGAGAATCTGAATTTTATTGTGGATATTGTGATTTTTTAAAAATAAATAATTATTCATTTTGTCTCTGGTTTAGTAGTTTTAGTAAGTATAATGTGTGTTTTACGAATTGTTACATTATAAATTTAAGGAATGATTTAGAAAGTAATTGTCGATAGAATATGATCACTTACACTTTTTATGACCCTCTTTTGCAATATTTTACCGTCATGGAAATACAAAGTCACCAGATAGTCCATTCCTCTTAAAAGTCATGGTTAAACAAGCTTACAATATCAAATCACACCCTCCTCCTCCCCTTGGAAAAAAAAGAAAACCTCCATCCCAAACCCCAGACTGAATCGAGGTTCCATCACGCACTAGTTTCTGATGGGATTGTCACGCCCTTTCAGAATTCCAACAAGTGGTGATGGGGCTGAAGAGAGAGCACAAGGAGAGTCTCGACCGCGTGGAGAGGGACCAGGAGGTGAATCTGTTCAACCTGCGAGGGGAACAGGCGGAGAAGCTGTGCCAGTACGAGCAGAAGATCCGGGAGCTGGAGGTTGAGCTGGAGAAGCTTAAGACTGTCTCGGCGATTCAGGTTCGGTTGTTTGGCCTTGGGGGATTTTTTTTTGTCTCTGGGTTTATATATGTTATATATTTTTTATTTTATTTTATTGATTAATGAATTAATTTATTAATTTATTGTTTTCATTGTTTGTATTGCAGTTTGTTTATAAATTTGCCTATGTCTGTCATATACATAAAATTTACAAAGTGACTTTGTGAGTGACATTACCTGTATTTAGTGTTATTTTTGTAAAATTTGATTTTTTTTTACTTTTTTTTATCTAGATTCTGTATCTCCATTTTCTGCCAGAGGAAATTCATGATTTAAATGTGATTGCCAGAGCTATGACCACCTTTGGAAATGTTTCAGGAACTCACAGCCAAGACGTGTGCGGACTTTGACTCTCCCTCGATGCCCTTGTCTCCCAAGAAGGCGACGGCATCTCCCGTCAGTGGGCCACCGTCACTTCCCCCTCCCCCCCCTCCCCCACCCCCATCAGGACCAGGTGTGGCACTCCCCCCCGGTGTCTCTGCTGGCCCGCCTGCCCCCCCGCCCCCCCCACCACCACCTCCAGGAATGTTTGGGATGGGAGCACCTCCTCCTCCTCCTCCTCCTCCACCTCCTGGCATGTCAGCACCACCTCCACCACCACCACCTCCTCCTGGGATGGGACCACCTCCACCTCCCCCTCCCCCAATGCCCATGATGGGAGGACCCCCTCCCCCTCCTCCCATGCCTGGGATGGGGGGACCCCCTCCCCCTCCTCCCATGCCTGGAATGGGGGGACCTCCTCCACCCCCTCCCATGCCTGGGATGGGAGGTCCTCCACCTCCACCTCCACCTCCAGGTATGGGTGGACCCCCTCCACCCCCTCCATTCCCAGGGATGGGACCACCACCTCCCCCACCTCCACCTGGGATGGGTGGCCCCCCTCCTCCCCCAATGCCCGGCATGGGTCCTCCTCCTCCACCTCCAGCCCCAGGTATGGGCCCGCCTCCACCTCCTGTCCCCCCTGGCATGAGAGGGCCCCCTCCACCCCCCTTCGGTGGGCCGGCCCCCTTCCCTGCCCCCCCTCCCGGTGGCTGGAACGCAGCACGCCCGGCCGGTAAGTGGTGGCCACCCTTCTTCTGGGGTTGGCATGATGACTCATTCAGTGACCTGGATTAGCCTTCGTCTCATTCGTGGCAGACGTTTGTCTGTGTCCTTGTTCTCTGTCATGTGCACGGCAAGTCTTGCGAGCAATTAGACTTTGCATTATGAATTATGTGCATTTGACTTGAGTTGCCAAGAGTGTTAGAGTCAAAAGTGTCCTCATTTATAACCATTTAGTATTTCATGCATCTGATATGGATTCTGTTTTTGTTTTATCCTAAAACTTTTAATTTGTATTACAGAGTGAAAGTAACTTTTTCCCATTGTGTATGGTTTTTGTATCAAAATTTTGGTTTTTGGTTTTTCATCACTGTTGTCTAAATTGGAGTTGGAATTTGAAATTATGATAATTCTTAGACATTCCTATGTATTTGGTTATTCATGGTTTCTGTCTACTGATTTTCACAGGCACTGAACATTATTCATTTTTTTCTGTTTCAAACATGTATATAGTTGGTTTATTTCTGACATTAAGGATTTTTGAGTCATCATGTGGCATTACCAGTCTTTTATTTCTGTCTTTCCATTCGGTCTTATTATGATTTAGATTTTTTTTTAGATCTTTTTCTTTTCTTTTTTTTCCCTTCCACCACTGTCCAGTGTAGTTGATAATGATATTTAGAATGTCTTCAATATAGGTGGATGGAAACACCTGTGATATATATATATATATATATATATATATATATATATATATATATATATATATATACATATACATATACATATACATATACATATACATATACATATACATATACATATACATATACATATACATATACATATACATATACATATACATATACATACATACATACATACATACATACATACATACATACATACATACATACATACATACATACATACATACATACATACATACATACATACATATATACATATATACATACATATATACATACATACATATATACATACATACATACATACATACATACATACATACATACATACATACATATATACATATACATATACATATACATATACATATATAAACGTAAACATGTATACATATATATATATATATATATATATATATATATATATATATATATATATATATATATATATATATATATATATATATATATATATATATATATATATATATATATCATATATATAACATATATATATCATATATATATATATATATATTATATATACACACACTTAAACTTATGTAGGCTACACTTAGACTTGCATGGGAAGTGCGTGCATGACATAGGGGTTAGATAGGATGTCCTTGTGCATGTTTCCTTTAGGGATGCAGTTCTTTGGTGGCGGCGAAGGATGTTTCAATGTGCGAGCCAGCCAAGTTGAATGTTTTGCCTCTCTTGCATGGGACGAGGCAGTGTATGATGATGAATGACTATAAAATATTACGTATAGTTTATACACTGTTTATTTTTATCCATATCTTATGCTGTGCATTTTTATTTTTAATGAGTGTCAGGCTCATCATATATATTCATGGTCTCAATATGGTAAGTGTGTATTTTATCTAGGCTAGTAAGTTTTAGGCTCTAAAAGATTATGATACTAATGTATGTATGCATTTGTCTATAAGCAGTGTAAGGGTATAATGGTGCTGCTTTATACAACTCTGTATAGGCATCTGTGTGAATAAATGAAAAATTGTATTGTACTTAGAAGTAGCATTGTTGTACAACCAGTGTATTTAACAGCCCATGAAATCTGTTTTAGTTAGATTAGTCACTATAATTTTACAATAGCAGCTGCAATTTAACATCTCC
Source organism: Penaeus japonicus (assembly GCA_017312705.2). NCBI lineage: Eukaryota > Metazoa > Arthropoda > Malacostraca > Decapoda > Penaeidae > Penaeus > Penaeus japonicus. The sequence goes on from BOPN01002145.1 coordinate 210,144, forward strand.
ATAGTCAATAGTGAATACCTTAGAGCCGCTGTATATTCCTGTTTTTTTTTTTTTTTTTTTTTTCACTTTTTTTTTTTTTTTTTTTAAGATTATAGCACCATATATAGAAAAAAATGACATCACAGACAAAAGAGAAAATAATAGTAATAATAATGTGATGAGATTCTCTCTGGGATTTTCTTGGTGATTTCTCTCATATATTTATCTAATTATTCTATATTCCTAGATATTGACAAAACACAGGGATCACACACGAGGTTTCTTTTAGGGCATGGTTTTCCCCCCTTTTTTTTTTACAATTATGAGAAATTCCTATGACAATGTCCTATGTGACGCTCATGATATGAACTCAGAGTAGGCCTGAAATCATTATCTGAATTAGGTGTTCTTTTTGTCTTTGTAGTAAACCATCGATCTGGCACATTTTGTCAGATCAATGCACTACTGCTACAGATACACAGTATTATAAATCCAAGTATTTGCAAATTCTGAGCCTCACGTGGGAAATGCATAACAAATTTTATGATGATTCTATAGATAAAACTACCAATATCTGGTATTTTAATTGAACTTTTGTCTCAGCTTTGCCAATCTCATCACAAGATTAAAGAAGTACATTTATTCTCAAGAAAAGTACATTCAACCAAATAGTTCCTATCCTTTACTACGAAGCATATTCCTACACTGAAGTTTATGCATTTATATCTTTTTATTTTCTTTTATTTTAATGAGGGCTTTAGATCCTGTTGTTTGCTCGATTTGCTTGTTATAGATTTGTCATTAGTTTTTAATTAATGCAAGTGCTATATAAGTATTTTGGAAATGTTTTACAATGTCTATGAATATTACATTTTGATATGTGGATTAAATATCATGATAATGTTTTACCGATCAGTCAATATCTGTATATAGAAATTATATTAATACTTTAGCCCAAGAGCAATAAAAATGCCTAAACCTCATGAGGGAATATGCAAGCAGCCTGTTTAGTGCCCCATGACATAGCGCACTCACCTAGTCCTTTCTCGTTTGCTTGCTCCTGCCTGTGTGTGCTTGTGTGTCCTTGGCCACACCTGTACCGTGCTCCCCTCTGGTGTCGGCACCCGGATCCTCTGTCTCGTTGCTGCTGACCTCTCAAGCTGTGCCAGGTCAGTACAGGTCATGGTCATGTCACCTGGTAGATAAAGGTGTTCTCCTGCACATGTACAGTATGTATGTATGCATTAAGTGATACTACTGTTGTGTTAGGATTGTGTTCACCAGCAGGTTTTATTCACACAGGTCGGTTCTGTGTGCGTGTGTGTGTGTGTGTGTGTGTGTGCGGATAAGTATGCGAGTGTGTGGAGATTTATGCAAGAAGCACATTAGCTCACAATTTTACTTTTTATTTAGTTAATTATTTATTTGAATCTGAATGTTTTATTTGTTTATTTTTTGTTAGATATAATGTTTAGAAAAGGATTATGTTAAGGAAAGTTTAGCATCACAGATTATTTTGACATATATATTTGTATATCATCTTTTTTTTTATCTTTTTTGTTATACTTGGTATATAATTATCAATTGGATCAAATGAATATCTTTATTCTAGTAAAATACCAGTTCTTCCCTTGCTATTTATTGTGCTTTACTACTAATGTATTAGTAGATTTTATGGCTCTAATATTTAAGCTTAATAGATAGGGATAAATTAGATTTCTGGTGCAAAATATTCTTCAAGTGCAATTTATTTAAGACACAAACACTCACATACACTCACACTCACACTCACACTCACACTCTCACTCTCACTCTCACTCTCACTCTCACTCTCACTCTCACTCTCACTCTCACTCTCACTCTCACTCTCACTCTCACTCTCACTCACTCACTCACTCACTCACTCACTCACTCACTCACTCACACACTCACACATACACATGCACACACATGCACAAACACACACATGCACACACGTGCACATGAATAATATTTATGTGAAATTCTCTTGTGTATATGCTTACTACTCTAGATATCTTACAAACTTAGTTCATAAGATAAAACATACTGCCTTTTCAATTTTTAGTCTTACATTCATAGCAGTAGATTTATGAGGATGAAAACCACATGAGAAGCTACATGTAGCTTAATTGCTTCCTTAGTGTCTGTCTGTGTCTGGGTAGTCTTATGTTCCTGTCCTTTGGTCCCTTCACTACATACAATTATTCAACATCTTTGATCTCTACTTCAGCAATGGGTTTTATAATTATTTTCTTGCAGATCTCATTCACAATTTTTTTTTTTTTTTTTTTTAATTGAGCATATTTGTTAACCTGTTAATGCTGGGTAAAGTGATATCACGTCATGTGGTTACAGCACTTGCCACCTGGGACGCGGTATTATGCCATGGCCTTTTGTATGGCTGACACGCTGGATTATTGTGCGTGCAGAGGATGGCCACGGCCAGAGCAGGCAAATAGCCCAAGGCATTAGGCCCGTCATGATTGGGTTAAGGGAGAACAAATGGGTCATTTTTCTAATGCTATGAGTGTCTCCAAACAGGCGGACTTATCCTTGCACAGCTCAGAACGTTTGTAGGTGAGGAAGTAGATTTAAAAAGATTAATCAAGTGCTTAAATGATACAAAAGAAAGAGGAAGTTATGATCGCAGCCAGGCCTTTTGGTTTTAAAGATGTGTTAGGTGTCATTATGTAAGCTAACAAATTCACTGGAGTCTTTGTATGAAAATAAATTGAATAACAGGCATAGTAATAAAGGGGAGCTCTAAAATCATGACATTTTAAGTCAGACCAGATTAGTCCAAATGCAAAAGCAAAGTGGATAATCAATTTTGTCTTTGATATCTGCTGTTTTATTAATCCCTTAATCCCTTATTACTAGAATTAGTCTAACTTAGGATAAGATACAGATATAAGGAATAAGACATCACTTAGGTTACCTATCTCTCCTTACAGGGTTTTAGATTTAGCAGGTTCATTAACCCATTCGCGCCGGTTGACGTGCTGACACGTGGTCGAAAAAAGCCCCGGACCCGGGTGACGTCCTGGCACGTGCTACATTTTCGGCCCGCGCGCCGGGAGGCCAGTAGCGACGTGCTGAAACGTCCGCATTAGAATGATAGATTATTCTTAGTACAATTCGATTTTCATACTTGATTTGTCTTAGCTACTTTAGTTTATCCTTCTAAATAGTAGAAAATGGGATATAACGTAATATGAATGACGTCTCAGGTACATACGTAATCTTGATTACGGCATGGTGATTTCTGTTTCTGATTTGTTGAATATGATGATCTGAGTCGAAAGGCTATCGTAAAATCAATTGTAATTGGCCGAGGAATAAAAAAAAAAAAAAAAAAAAAAATTATATAACATCTTTTTGTTGCCCCACTAAAAGAAAATGACACTTGAAAAAACATTGCTGTTACTTGCATTCACTTGTATGCACATGTATGGTTGTTCATATTCTCTTTCTTTTCGTTTAGGAAGAAAAAAAAAATTGAAAAAAAAAACTATGTTTGTTACCTCACTAGAAGAATGCTTCCACTTCCCATTGGTATTACAACATAGGAGTAAAGAATATGGAAAAAGTTCAATAGAATAACACTAAAAAAACAGTGCTATAACATCTTTTTCGACTGATATACATCCTCTGAACATAGCACTACTTTCTACACATGATTACACTTTAGACGCAATCACGCAAACCATAAGGATAGGGTGGGTGAAAAACGCTCTGCGAGCGTCAGAGCGACCGCGCGCAGCGGGAAAACACCCCGGCACGAACGGTTGCGCGCTTGAAATCTTCCCGGCGTTATCGGGAGTAGGCGAAATTCCGCCCCGGCGTGAATGGGTTAATATTTTACATCCTAACAGATAGAAGAGAAATTAAGGTAAAGATCAGTTGAGTGATGCAAGAGCATCTATGGGTTTTAATTTATGATTTAGGATAGCAAAAAGAGCATTAATTATTACCAATTCTTTTTTTTTGGTATATTCATTGATTAATACAACATAGTTATGGGAGAAATACACAACTAAGGGAACAGTTGATGTGATTTCTAGAAAGAATAATGTTTAGTCTTATTAGAAGTGAAAAATGTGTATGTGACTAATGTGTATGGTTAATTATACCTCTTATCCCACCATATATAGGAAAAGTGAAAATGTCATTGCATGTTTGTTCAAAAGCAGTTTAAAAGAAAAAGAAATATTGATCAAAATCTACAACACTCTCATTTTTTTGTCTCTCTTTTAAACCCTTCCACAACCACAGTTCTTCGAAAGGCTCCTGTCAACCCCAAGATGGCCATGAAGCCTCTTTACTGGACAAGGATTCAGCTGAAGACACCCAAACCCCCCAAACCCCCCCCAGAAGAAGAGGATGAGGTCGACGGCAAAGAGGATACCAAAGAGGAGAAGGGAGAAGAGGAAGATAAGGAAAAGGAGAAGGAGAAGGAGGAGAAGAAAGAGGGAGAGGGTGAGGGTGAGGGTGAGGGTGAGGGTGAGGCTAAGGCTAAGGAAGGAGAAGAGAAGGAAGGGGAGGAAGCCAAGGAAAAGAGTGATAAAAAGACAAGTCTGAAGAGAGCGAAAAAGTAAGCGGTAGTTTATACTCTTGGCTACTTTTAATTTTATATACATGCTGTCTTCTATTGATTCTTCTCATTCTTCTTTTTGATCTGATTTATTTTATTTTTAATGTTTTTGTCTGATGCTTAAGTGAATTGACAGATTTATCGAAGTCATATTTGATATAATTATCCTTAGTCCCTTTTTTTATTTTATTTTCTTTCTTGCTTCGTTGCTTCACACTTTTCTTCAGAAATGGCTAGAAATTTTAAATCTCTTTCTTAAATTCTGTTGAATAACAATCTATCACAATGTCAGTTTATGTAAATCTCGATAGAAAAGGTTAATGAAGTAACCAAAAAAGTTTTAGGAATCAGCGATTTATTAATCATCAGTGGTTGCTAATTTAAGAAAAATGTTACAAGGATTTGCAAAGCTCTGATTACCACAGGAGAAAAGCCGACGTCCCACTTTGGGACGAAATTGAGGAGGAGGAGTTTGACGAGCTCGAGTTCGTTGACCTTTTCGCACGACAGGTCACACAGCCCAAGAAGAAGGAGAAGAAGGAGGCCAAGCCAGCCAAGGTCAAGGTAAGGAGGAAGAGGATGAGAAAAAGAGGAAGGGAGGGAGAGGAGGAGGTAGGGATGTAGGGAGGGAAGGAAGTAGGGAGGTAGGGAAGGAGGGAAGGAGGGAAAGAGGGAAGAAGGGAAAAAGGAGGGAAGGAGGGAAGGAAGGGAGGATATTAATTTTTTATATCAATGCATGTGTTGAGTTTGGTAAGTTTGGTAGCAAAAAAGGTACTGTGAGAAAATAGGAGAAAAAAATACATGAAAATGTAAACCCAAAAGGTACAACATTTTCAGTAAAATATACACAAGTCAAATTGACTCAAAAGGTTTTGGTTTATATGTTTCATTTTTTATTGTGACTGAGTTTAATTTCATTGGCAGTGTAGGCTTGAACAATTAGAAAATTTGACTATTGGTGTGCAATTAAAGATGAAAAGGAAAGTACCAAAATATTCTGTACATTGCAATTATCAGCTTAAAGTGCAATCTGGACAGCTTAATGCATTAACGTACAAGTTATAACTTACATTCATATGAATATAGTTCACAGTTAAGAAGTTCAAAAATATTAATCCTTAATGAATGCTTACTTTTCCACAAGGTAAACAAAGTCCTGGACAGCAAACGTTCACAGAACGTTGGAATCTTCATCACAAGTCAACATCTAGATATCGCAGATGTGGAGAATGGTGAGTAGAGACTGTGATAGGCATGTGTGTTCATAGGAGCAAGATGAAAGGAGAGTATGTGAAGGAAAGTAAGCCCAAGGAGGGCATGTGTGTCTAAAGAGTATGAATTTCTTGCATTGTGATTATAGTTAGCCTCTGTCTTTTTAAATTATGTGTTTATATGGGCATATATTCATGTGTCTATATGCATGCGTGTGTGTGTTTGCCATCATTTTATTTATGTATATATATTGTTACGCCGGCCGCCTCATCTATCTGCCACCAACACGAGGCAGGCTAGGCAGTTGGCATGCTAACCACAGGGTTGTGAACACAGAACAGCTCCAAGAGGCACCGAAGACCACAGTGTCCCAGAACACCACGAGGAGAAACGCCACGTGGCGAGGCAGGGCACGAAATAAACACACTATAACAGTCTTTCCTTTATTTACACTAGTTATTTACCCGAACACTTTTCTATAGGCACAATACAGGGGGGAAACCAGCACATCACACTGAACAATACAGCTTATAATAGGGAAACACAAAGTATATCAGGTCACAAGGGGCACACGCGAGGTCTTCCTAGGGGCAGCACCTAACTGCGTCTGTCCTGGCCTCGTTCTTCCGCGCCTCTTGCCCAGACGTTGCGTCATGTTTGTCCAGCTCACATAATTTTATTATTAACACATGTTTCGCACAGAGACAAAGACCCACTGGCATAGCAATATGTATGTGTGTGTGTGTGTGTGTGTGTGTGTGTGTGTGTGTGTGTGTGTGTGTGTGTGCGTATGTATGTATATATTATATAGCAACAATAATTTCTTTCTCTTTTTGCAGCTGTTTACAACTTTGACACCTCCGTCCTAGACCTTGAAGTTCTTCAGCAAATATACGAAGTTGTGAGTAGCACTCTAGTCTGTTTCACATGTATATATTTCTATTGTTATTTTTTATTTTTATGATTACCAACTTAATAAATTTACATTTTGTTTTGCATATACAGCTTTATCGTCCATATGTCATATATATTTCATCAGAAACCTTATTTGAACATTTGAAATATCTTTGTCTGGAAAAGTGAATAAAAGGTTAAAACAGGCAAGCTCTGGAAAAGGATTTCCAATATGGATTTCTTTCAAGTGTTGACTTGTATATTACATGGAATTGGATTAAATTTTATATTAACTATAACATATCAAGTAGAATTAGATGTTCACTTAGACATTATATTCAGTCAAGTGAAATGAAATTAGAGCATACCAAATTGACTGAAATATACTTGAAATTGAATGTTAAATCACCTCTTTTTCAGAGGGGAACTGATGGGGAGATCAACATGATTAAGGCAGCCAATGAAGCCATGGCTGACATCCCCCTCGATAAACCTGAGCAGTAAGTCTCTGCTTTCGAAAAGTCATGCCAACAAAAAACTTTTTTTTTTTTCTCTGTGAATGTTTTCATAATCATCTTTTCTTTATCTTTGCTTTTCTATTCTGTTCTTTTTCTTTTTTTCTTTTCTTTTATCAAGATATATGTAATTATGTAATAGCAGGTATAGCTGTTTTGATAAATCCAATGTTTAGTTAATAATTCTCTTGATGTTTTGCAGCAACAATATAACTTTTTACTCTTTTTCCCTCCTTTTTTTTCTTTTGTGATTATTTTGTTTATTTTGTGTTTATTTTATGACCTGCTTATTACTTTATTCTATGATAAATGAAATGCTTTCAATTTGGGAATATTTGCTACAGTAATGAAACTTATCAGTCAACAACTTATTTTCCCTAGTTTAGATCATTCATTTTCTAAAATACCTTTCTCTGCAAAGGAGTCATTTCCTTCTCTGCTTGATAGTAAATTCTGCACATTTCAGGTTCCTTCTCGACCTGTCCAAAATAAATGAATTTGCCGAGAGGACTGCATGTTTCACCTTCCAAGCGACCTTCAACGAGGAACTAGGCGTCATACATGGAAGAATACACATGTTACAATCCACTATAGAAGTATGCAATATAAAGTTAAAACTGTTTTGCTTTATTCATAAGCACTTGTAATTCAAAAGATTAAGTACATATTATATTTAGTCATGCTGTACCAATATTCCAAATGTTCTCAAATTTCATGATATTGATTTTGATGTGAGGATTAAATTTGAATAGATACGAGTGATTATGTTGTGCATTTCTGTGTCAGATCATCACGGTGTGTCCTTTAGGGTTTAATATATTAAGGCACATACTTGATAATATCATTCCCTTTTTGATAGTGATGAGGAATATAACTGAGGTACATCAATTTTACATCAATAATTTTAATACAAGGAACTTCTTCCATAATAACACTAATATTTCACATCCTATTCAAACCCTCTAAGTAAGCCCAAAGTAGCAGACCCTAATACTTTGCTCTCTCTCACCCCCCCAAAAAGCATCTCATGACGAGTGAGAGTATCAAGAGAATATTTGGCATGATTCTGGCCCTCGGCAACTACATGAACGGCGGCAACAGAACTAGGGGCCAGGCAGATGGCTTTGGCCTCGAGATCCTCCCCAAGATTAAGGATGTCAAGAGCAAGGACTCAGGCTTCACGCTCTTGCACTTTGTAGTCACGAAGTACATTGAGGTGCGGAAGAGGGGTGATACTTTTCCTTTTCTTTGTTTCATTTTGTTTTTACAATAACTTCTTGTACATTATAATGTAACTTCTGTCTCCAATTTATTATGATGTGGTATTTATCAATATTTTTAATTTGCTCAGAGAAATGGATAAATTGAAAATCAAATTAACCGGGCAAGGAGAAGTATCAGTAGTACATCAACTTCATTCTTTGAAACAATTTTTTTTTTTTTTTTTTTTTTTTTTTTTTTAAGCAACATATGAAACTTAAGTTGATCCAATTTTCTCAGAACTGCCTTGTTACCAGGAACATTATCTGTGAATTCTTACAGCTTCAGCCAAACCTTATTAAAGTGGGCGTATTGTATTAAATTCCAGAAATATGAGGGTGAGGATGCAGGTACTGACAAAGTCCAGCTGCCAATCCCAGACCCTTACGTGGTAGAGCGTGTGTCTAACCTCAAATTCGAAGACTTGGAGTCTGACTTGAAAGATATCGAAAAGAATCTGAAAGGTAATATCTTGCTTTATTAACTTTATATTTCTGATTATTATTGTGAAATTACCATTTTTAATGAGGCTATCATATTTCATATCAAATCATATTTTTATCACTGTTTATCATCATATCAGAATATATGTTTCATTATTATTATCTATTAGAGGATCCATGTTGTTATGATGATAATTATTGTTATCATGATAATTATTATAGCTAGTAATAATGAATTAATAATATTGTAATTATTCTCTGATCAGCTTATCATCATTATTGATATCAAACACATTATTCTCAGCGCTTTTAAGTGTGCTATCAAAGATGTGGAATATTGATGATTCTGATTAATCTTCCTGTTACTAAACATCAATGTACAATCATGGCAATTGATAAGCAAATACAATCCCCATTTATAGCTGATATGATGATATATGATGAAAATAATGTAGTGATGATAACTTTTTAACCATTGCTATTGCAGTGTGTGAAAATCGAGCTGAGAAGGTGATAGCAAAGTCAGATGAGGAACATTTGCAGCCGTTTAAGGACAGGATGACGGAGTTCTTTGTGAAAGGTATTGTTTTGTCACTTGCGTCAGTAGTGAAGGCAGCGTTTAAGGAGTGTTGGTGTACTGATGTTTTTTGTTTTCTCTCTCTCTCTCTCTCTCTCTCTCTCTCTCTCTCTCTCTCTCTCTCTCTCTCTCTCTCTCTCTCTCTCTCTCTCTCTCTCTCTCTCTCTCTTATTGTTACTTATATATTTTATCCAATTTATTTTTCATGTTTATGGATGTTTCAAGTTTGTGCTGCTTTTCATATATCCTCATACATTTCTCCTCAATGAAATAATTATACTGTTTTGCAAGGAAATTGATTAATTATGGGCAGTATTCTATGCTCATTCATACAATAGATTATTTATCCCCCTGTTATTTACTGATGCATATTTTTAAGAAATGATATCAGTTGATAATGGAATTTTCTCTATGATTTTTTCTCTTTGATTTTAGCCAAGAGTGAAGTGGGAACGGAAAGTGAGATTTTAAAGGACTGCAAGAGTCAGTAAGTATGGCGGTTGATATTGGTTGATAATTTTAAAAATCTGCTTTTTGTCTTTTTCACAAAGAACATCTTGGTTATAGACTTTTAAAAAGCAAAATAAGTTGCAATTGGATATGCAAATTAGTAATTCCTTTGCTAAGAACAGACAGTAAAATATACTTCATAATTTTTATAAACCTATTTTTTTTTAGTTCTGAAAATAATTTCAATGAATAGATTCAATAGATCATCTAGATCTCTATGTACTCTATGGGCAAATAATAAAAGTTTCATCTTCATTTTTTCAGGTTTGACATAGTGATGAAATATTTCCAATTCAGTGGAAAAGGACCAGATGTCACACCCAATGACTTCTTCAGTGTTTGGTCTCCCTTCTGCAATGATTTCATGAACATTTGGCAGAAGGAACAGCAGAAGATTGTCAAGCAGAGGTAGTTTTCGTTGAATGAGTGCTGTGTTTTTGTTCAGGGTCGTTGGAGATTGGTGTTCAGTTGTGTAGATTTTGAAAGGGGGCTCGGATTAACCTTGACTTCTGATTATATATTTATAATATTAGAACTGACACTGAAATTTAGACTAAATTCAGTAAAGTTTCAGGTCTTACAATATTTTCTTTTTATTAGTTTCTCTCATTGGCATAACATGATTAGCAAATCAAAAAACCTATTAGTCAACAAATCTCATTTCTTTGTGACAGTTCAGTTAAAAATTACAAAGCTCTCTCATCACCCATATTTTCAAAACACTAAAGGAAAATGAGAAAGAGTCAAGAAACCATAAAACAAAATAGGTAAAAGGATCCAGCACATGTAATTCTTCCTTTTTATCTTATTTCATTAAAAAGGAATTTAAATTCCCGTTCACAGAATGAAGGCCGCAGAGGAAAAGGTGAAGAAAATGACCGAGGAGAAGAAAGATGTTGCCAAGAAAACCAAAGAGGTCGGAGGCCTGAAGAGCAAACTCAAGGACAAGCTGAAGACTTAGCAATAATATATATTTTTTTGGTCCCTTTAAAAAGATTCTCTCTTTTTTTTCTCTCTTGGTATCAACCTCTCTCTCTTTCTCTCTTTCTCACTCTCCATTTTAAATACAAGTCACACTTACTTTTATATACATATATTTTTGAAGCTTCCCAAGAAGAAGAAATAGAAAGAGGAGGAGGAGGAGGAGGAGAAGCAAAG
>BOPN01002146.1:0-5000 GCA_017312705.2 Penaeus japonicus
GGAGGGAGAGAGAGAGAGAGAGAGAGAGAGAGAGAGAGAGAGAGAGAGAGAGCCTGGAAATGACTGACATGCCTGCTCTGTGACCTACCCTCGAACACACGCAAGAAGCACTTAAAACCACACTTCGGGTAGAGTCTCAAGTAAGAAAGAAAGAGAGAGAGAGAGAGAGAGAGAGAGAGAGAGAGAGAGAGAGAGAGAGAAAACCTCATTCAACAGTACTCCCGACACTCCAATTCGATCCCTAAGATCCAATGCAATAAGGACTGTATTCCCAAACCCACGTCCTTAAAAAAAACTCCTTCCCCCTACTCCCTATCCTCTCAAACACTCCCCCCCCACCGAACTCCTCTCCTCCTTTCCACTCAAACACGCCCCCCCCCCAACCCCTCCCCTCCACTCCCCTCCCCCTACTCATCTCTACTTCCCTCCCTCCCTCCCTCCCTTACCCACCCTCCCCTCCCCTCCCCTCCCCACCCCCTACTCATCTCTACTTCCCTCCCTCCCTCCCTCCCTCACCCCCTCCCTCACCTCCCTCCCTCCCCCCCCTCACCTCCCTCCGCACTTATCCTGGCTGACCTAGATTTTAAAAGGTCCAGTTCCGCAATTTATAGGATTCCGAGGAGCCATTCCTGACCTTCCCCGCGCGCCCCGGCTCTGTGTCACTCGATTGCAGCGGATCGGGGGATGGGGGGGATGGGGGGATGGGGGGAGGGATGGGGGGGAGAGATGGAGGGAGGGAGGGATGGGGGAGGAGGGGGAGGAGGGGGTAGCTAGAAGCGAAGAGTGACCGAGGGGTGTAGTGGATTGTCGTTTTGTTTTTGTGTTGTAATTATCCTTTTATTCATATGTACGCGTATATATATATAAGTGTGTGTGATTGTGTGTGATTGTGTGTGTGGTTGTGTGTGTGTGTGTGTGTGTGTGTGTGTGTGTGTGTGTGTGTGTGTGTGTGTGTGTGTGTGTGTGTGTGTGTGTGTGTGTGTGTGTGTGTGTGTGTGGTTGGGGAAGGAGAGGGGAAGGAGAGGGGAAGGAGAGGGGAGGGCGATATCTTGTAACGGTTCTGCACATGTATAAAATCAAGATATCATTGGCTTTATATTTAGACTCGTCTATCTCAACAGGAATCTACTGTCTATATATAGATAGATAAATAGATAGACAGGTGTGAATATATTGATAAATACAGATGTATATATAGATATAATTAATAGATAGATAGATAGATAGATAGATAGATAGATAGAGAGAGAGAATGACTAAATCCCCACAAATCTCACTACCCATCCAAGACCTCGAGCAAACAAACAAACAAACAAACAAACAGGGAACACACTCATACCCCCCATTCCCCCCTTCCTGTTTCCTTCATGAAACAGAACACCTCCCCCCCCTACCCCCAACCCCCCTCCCACCCTCCAACCAACCACGCACACCGCCATACAGGAAAACGGCGCCACATCTTAAAAGTAAAAGTAAGGCTATGCGGCTGGATGTGGTAACACTGTTTTGGCACCGCAGCAATTCCGGTAGCGGAGGCAAAGTGGCACAAGGTCATATCGCCAGGCCCACGCGCTTCCCGCCTCTCTCGCGTCCACGGCGGCAGCGGCGAGGCCCTACACACCTTGCACTCACTCGCACGCACGCACGAACGCACGCAAACGCCCTCTTGCACCCTCTTCACTGTTAGGTACACAAGCACACACGCGTACACAGAGTTACACATGTACACTCACATACGCAGTCATGTATATAAATGTATACATTTATGCAATACATTCAATCATAAAGTCGCAATCAGCGAAGGCCGTTTCGCCCCTAAAAATTTGAAAACAATAATACAGAAGAAAAAATCTGCTGACTAATCCAAATCGTTGACAAATTAAAGCATTTCAAAACACAGTCGAAAGACCCAAGAGGAGGAAGTGAGAGGGAGGGAGGGAGGGAGGGAGGGAAGTAGGGAGGGAGGGAAGGGAAGGAGGACTTCTAACCCCCCCCCCCCCCCCCGCATCGCCAACCCCTTTCCCTCTGAACATAGCAACTGTGCTAGAGGTCCTGGCACCCCCCTTTCTACCCTCCCTCCCTTCCCTTTCTACCCCCTCCCCTTTCCGCCACCCACCCCCACCCTCCTGACGAGACCAAATAGGGCAGCGGCTATGTCCTCTTTCACTTTCTAGGGAGGGTGGGATTATGATGTGCCTCTCGGGTGCGCCTTAGGAGTGCTGGGGGCGACCTCGATGTCAGGGAGGGGGGAGGGGGGATGCGGGAGGGGAAAGGAGGGGAAGGTGGGGAAGGAGGGGAAGGTGGGGAAGGAGGGAGGGTTAAGGGGAAGGACTGATGTGTCTGTAATGGGAAGTGGAAAGGGGAGAGATAAATGGGGGGAAGAGGCGAAGGATTGATGTGTCTATAATGGGAAGGGGAAAAGGGGAGAGGGGAAGGGGTGATGTGTCTGTAATGGGAAGGGGCGATGGGGAAGAGTAAGGGTAGGTCGAGGGGAAGGGGTAGTGTGAGCGTGCGAAGGAAAGGGAAAGGGGGAAGGGAGGGAGAGGAAATCTCAAGCGGGAAAGGAGCTAAGACTATCAACAATATATTCGGTCATGCATAATTCCCGGAGTAACATCCTTCGCGACACCACCGTAGGAAAAGTACGAAGAAATAACAGTAACATGAAAACTATGCAGACGAATGAAATGGAAAAAAAGTACAATCTACGACGAAACCAACATTTAAAAAAACACATGTTAGCTGCAACAAACAAACAAAACAAACAAGAGCGAATTCAAGAGGATATCTCTTCCTCCTTCAAAAATTCAACTCCTTCCCCTCGCCCCTCTCCCTCCCCTCCTTCCCCTCTGCTACAGCCATGTGACACTTACGGTAACGTCTCATCATAGCCTTCTTGTAGGCCTTGGCAGGATTCGGGTGGGGCAGCCTCTGACTATCAGAATCGTCGGAGTCGTGGGGGCTACTGGTATCGCGATCCTGGTAGTCTCTGTCTTGGTAGTCCCTGTCCGGATAGTCCCTGTCTTGGTAGTCCCGATCCTGATAGTCCCGGTCCTGATAGTCCCGGTCCTGGAAGTCCCGATCCTGATAGTCCTGGTAGTCTGGACTCATGGACTCCCGATAGAAGTAGGGACTCCTCGGCGGGGAAGGACAGCGGGTCCGGTTGGAGACGCTGAGGTCAAGAGGTGCCTCGTCATACTCCAGGATCTCGGAGGAGGCGAGGCGGGGGTTCTGCAGCACCATGGCGATGGGAGAAGCGGCAGAGTAGGGGGGCACTCGACTGGCACTCGCGGTGACACTGCACAGGAGGCAGTGGCACTCGGCACTTGTTTGCTAGCAACAAGTGAGTGTGGTGTTATGAGGGCTCGACCACAGCCTCAGACACCACTGGCCATGGTGGCGATTTGCGACAACAACCACCGAATCGGAAGGGACAACCGCAATGCACTTCAAAGAACACTCTTTGCCTTTCTGATAATTAATACTCTTTTCTCTCTCAACAACACCTGGGAGAAGACCCGAGACGTCGCAGCAAAACAATCACTGGAAGGGCGGGGAGATTATCCCTGCAAGATCTTCACCACGCCAAAGTCTTCCTCCTTTCCCTCTAAATCTTTCTATTTCCGATATAAACGTGGGGGAAAGTGAGAACAAGTAGAGCACGAGGACGCGGCGGAACTCGAACCGAGTCCTAGCAACACACGGGAGAGAAGTGGCCGTCACAAAGCAAGTGTAAATCCCGGGTGACGGTCCTCGGGCGACGGTTCCCCGAGACGCGAGTGGTGTGTGTGTGTGTGTGTGGCTGGCTGGCAGGTGGTGGGACAGCAGCGCGAGCACTGAGCCTCCGTACAGCACCACGTTCACATTCACACTGACTCACTACCGCCACGCTCAGTCGCTCACCACACACACACACACACACACACGCACACACCGTCCTCCGCCACCCTCCTCCTCTTCCTCCCCTTCCTCCCTCCCTCCTCGCCCCTCACCCCTAGTCACCACCGCCGCTGCCGCCTCCTGGACCGTGCGTGTGTATGTTTGTACATTGCTGCATTCGCTTGCGTGGGCGTTTATCGAATTACGCCTTCCCTCACATGCTGGCGTGGTTCTCCTACGTCACAGCTCCCACGACCAAGGTATGACGAGGGTCATCTAACCTACAGGTGCACAATGTATGAGGATGTCTATATATACATATATAGAGATACATATGTATATATATGTATGTATATATATATATATATATATATATATATATATATATATATATATATATATATATATATATATATACAATATACATACATACATACATACATATACTTATACATACATGCAAGCATGCATGCATATATATATATATATATATATATATATATATATATATATATACAATATACATACATACATACATACATATACTTATACATACATGCAAGCATGCATGCATATATATATATATATATATATATATATATATATATATATATATATACATTTACATAATTATATGTGTGTGTTTATGTATGTATGTATGTATGTATGTATGTATATATATATATATATATATGTATATATATATATATATATATATATATATATATATATATATATATATATATATATGTATATATATATATGTATATGTATATATATATATACATATATATATATACATATACATATATATATATACATATATGTGTATGTATATGTATGTATATATATGTATATATGTATATATATATATATATATATATATATATATATATATATATACATATATATATATATATATACATATATATATATATATATATATATATATATATATATATATATATATATATATATGTATATATATGTGTGTGTGTGTGTGTGTGTGTGTGTGTGTGGGTGTGTGTGTGTGTGTGTGTGTGTGTGTGTGTGTGTGTGTGTGTGTGTGTGTGTGTGTGTGTGTGTGTGTGTGTGCATGCGTATGTGTGTATGTCCGTAAG
>BOPN01002146.1:20000-22500 GCA_017312705.2 Penaeus japonicus
AATAATAACAATAACAATAATAACAACAACAATAATAATAACAATAATAACAATAATAATAATAACAATAATAATAATAATAATAATAATAATAATAATAATAACAATAATAATAATAATAATGACAATAATAACAATGATAATAATAATAATAACAACAACAATAATAATAATAATAATAAAAAGCAAAATGGCACTTCCCAATAAAAGTAACCCCTTTCCAACATAAGTAAACAAATAAAAAAAAATAAAATGACACCCGCTGCTAATTGTAAACACTTTCCAAAACAAAGAAAAAAAAACATATAAAAAGAAAATGACTAACCAACCACAAAAACCGCTTCTCAACAACATAACCAACATAAGAAAGAGAAAATGAATTAAAAAATAATGACAAAACCACACATATCATGTGCAACAACCGCATAGTGCGCGTACCTTCTTCTAACGAACGGCGACTCAAAGGAAAATCAAAATCAATAGAACGAACATCAAAGGGAAAGAAAAACACACCTCAAAACACTCGTGGGTGAGGAGGAGGAGGAGGAGGAGGAATAAGAGGAGGTGGAGGAAGAAGAAGGAGGAGAAAGATGGGAGATGGATGGAGGAGGAGATGAAGAGAGTGGGGAGAAGAGGAAGAGGGGGTGGAATAAGAGGAGGAGGGAGAAGGAGGTAAATAGTTTTTGGAATAAGAAGAGGGTGGGTGGAAGAGGAAGAAGAAGAGGGTAAATTGAATGGACGGATGGAGAAAGAAGATGAAAAAGAAGATAGATGAAAGGAAATGAGGTGTAGGGGGGAGGGTAGAGAAAGAGAGGAAGAACTTCCCTCTCATTCTCTTACTCCATCTATTTCTCCCTTGCTCTATCTCCCACCCTTTCACTCTCGCTCACTCCTATACAATCCCTCAATCCCATATTTCATTACCCCCCCCCCCCCCGCTTTCCATCTATGTCAACCATCCTTCCATCCTTCTATCTCCATCGCATCACCTCTTTCTTCTTCGAAGGAAAAACGAGGTCGTGGTAATCTATAGAGAGAAGGGAGGGGGTTATGGGGGGCGTAGATGGGAAGGATGGATGGATGGATGGATGGATGGATGGATGGAAGGGAGGAAGGGAGGAAGGGAGGTAAGGAGGAAGGGAGCGAGGGAGGGAGGGAGGGAGGGAAGGAGGGAGGAGGGATGGAGTAACGGAAAGAAGTAGGGAGAAAGGAAGGAAGGGGGGAGGAGAGGGTGCGGAGACTAGGGTGCACGGAGCGGAAAAGGGTGAGACCATCAGCAGCAAGTGTCCTCAAGATCCGTGAGTTTCACCTCCGAGGGATCTTACCCCGTGTCCTCCTCCCCCCCCCCCCTCTACTCTCCCTCCTCCTCCTCCTTGCCTCAGCCTCAAAAGAGAGCGGCGGAAATTCTAGGAAGGTTCAAGAAGAAAAGACTCTGTCATAATCCAGGTCTATCTCACTCCTTTTCTCCCTCTTTCACTCCCTCCCACTCATTTCTCCTTCTCGGTCGCTCGTCCTCTCCCCCTCTCCCTCTACCCCCTCCGTGCCTCAATTTCCCTCTCTCTCCATCTCACTCTACTTCTCCCTCTCCCTCTCCCTCGTTCCCTCACTTCTCCCCCATTCCCTCTCTCTCTACTTCTCCCTCTCCCCAGTTCCCTCTTTATTTACTTCTACCTCTCCCACATCCCTCATTCCTTCATTCCCTCTCTCTCTATACTTCTCCCCTAACCCTCATCCCTCATTCCCTTGTCCCCAGAGAAAGACGTAAACGAAGGAGGTGACGAAGGAGACGCAGACAGACACGGGGGTCACTTCCAGGTAAAACACAGAGGGGGGGGGGGGGGTAGGAAGTGTCCCGTCTTCCAGGAAAAGGGGGTGAGGGAGAAGGAGGCCGCGGTTCAGTTTCCGGGACAATAGAGGAGGAGGAGTAGGCTACGGAAGAGGGGAGGGAGGGAAAGGAAGGAGGGAGTTGGGGAAGGGATCGACGGGGAGAGAAGGACAAATATAAGCACAGTGATGAATATAAATATTAATATTAATAGTAATAATAATAACTCAACGAGGGGCATTCCTAACCCACCTCCCCCTTTTTTCTTGCTTCCCCAACCCCCACACCTTTCCCTACCTTCTACCCCCTTCCTCCTTCCTCCTTTCCCAACACCCACCACCTTCCCCTCCCCCACCCAAGGAACAGTGTCAGCTGAGCTTGCCTTATGAGCGGGATGTATGTCAAGAGTACCTACAGCAGCGACTTGTTTTGTTGATTCTGCTCATGTGTGAGTCGAGCGGACACGCGTTAACATTAACTTTCGTTGTACTTGAAACGGAGACAAGTTAATTCCGTAACTTCGCAGTGCTGGTTATATATATATGTGTGTATATATGTATGTATATATATATATATATATATATATACATACATATACATATACATATATATATAGATAGATAGATAAATATATAGATAACGAAATTGCTGGTTAGGCCATAACCGCTTGTCTCA
>BOPN01002146.1:40000-47500 GCA_017312705.2 Penaeus japonicus
GATCGTTGTGTGCGCACCTTCCCCCGAGTGAGTAGGTGAGTGGATGGTTCGCCGACGTGCGTCACACAGATCAGGTGTTACGCCAGGACCGGACGCCGATAACATTGCTCTCTATATATTGTTTTTCTGCTTCTTCTCTTATTTCTCTATTTATTCGTGTTCTCCTTCTTCTTCTCCTCCTGTTTATCTTTTCCTTTTTCTTTTATATCTGCCTCCTTCTGAGCCTCGCCTACTTCTCCCTCGATTTCATCTTCTTCTTCCCTCATCCCCTCCTCCTCCTTTTTTAAAAACCTCCCTGTTCCTCCTCCCCTCCTCCTCCTTTAAAAAAAAAAATCTCCCTTTTCCTCCTCCTCCTCCTCCTTCCCCTATATCTCCCTTCGAAGGAACAGCTGACCGAACGAGGGCGAGGGAAAGGAGGACGAGAAGCAAGCATTACCGAGTAATGTGTCGTGACCCCGGAGGCCGCCTACCATACACGTCCACGGTAACCATGACAAGCTCTGACGTCACCGTATAAAGCCGCAACAGGTCAAGGAACTGTATAGCATCTCCATGGCAGCGGGGGAGAGGGAGGGGGAGGGGGAGAGGGACAGGGACAGGGAGAGTGGAATAATCTTGCAGAGTCTATCATTTTCATTCCTATTTCACTATGATGGGTATGCTTGTTGACTTCTTTCCCTCTCTCTCTCTCTCTCTCTGTCTCACTCTCTCACTCTCACTCTCACTCTCACTCCCACTCCCACTCTCACTCCCACTCCCATCCCCACTCTCACACCCACTCCCATCCCCACTCTCACACCCACCCTCTCTCTTTCGAAGCGCTTAATTCTTTCCGCATTCCCTCAAAACAGCTTCCCCTAATGACATCACTTGTTTTTCGCCGTCCTTATCCGAACCACCTCAGCATCACAGACTGCCCTGTCATCAACCTGCGTTTATTAATAACTCCTACTCGGTCACACGCGAACGCAATGTGAACAACACCCGCGGAAGAAAGGCGGCGGTGACACAACAACCACCCTCCCCCCCTCCCTCCCATCTCAACTCCCCCCCCCTCCCCGACCCTTCCTTCCCCCTACCCACTGATCCCCGTGTACTCCCCTACCAGTGCCTCCTAATTCCATCGTCGTGACTGTTAGTAAGTTCCTTCGTTCCTTTACCTCGCATACATACGCCCATTACCCTATCAATACTCTACTCCCCGTAGCCCTGTTAGTACTCCCCCCACCGCCCATTGCTCCATCTGCGGTCTTTCCCCCTTCCTCCTCCTCCTCATCAAGATCATTGCAAGGGTGGTCTTCCCATGCAACGCGCGAGCTCGAACTACGGACGTCATGACTCACCGGAAACGTAAAGCAGTCACTCTTTGGCAAAACAGGGGATAGGGAGAGAGAGAAAGGAGGGGGGAGGGGGGGGGGGCAAGAGAGGGGGAGAAGGAGGGAAAGAGGAATGGGCGGAGGGGAGGAGGGAAGCAAGAGAGGGGAAGAAGGAGGGAAAGAGGAAAAGGAGGAGGGGAGGATGAGTGGAAAAGAGGAGGAGAGGGAGGAAGGAGGGAATACGGGGGGAAAGGAGGGAGAAAGGGAGGATGGGGATGGGGAGGGAGGCAAGAAGAGGAGGGGAGAAAGGGAAGAGGAGGGGAGGAGAGAAAGGGAGGTAGGTAAAGGGAGAAAAGGAGAGGGGTTCATCTTTCATTTTCGGTTGACTGTATCTAGAGTGACAGTCGTCAGACAAGGTGAGTAAACATGGGAAAATTAGGAAATATTATAACAAAATGATGCGTAATAACACACGTGTTGACAATATGTGAATGAAAGAGGGGCATTTTCCATTAGTACAGGTATCTTCTGATTTCATTATACATCTTACGTCACTTTCTCTATGCCAGGCTGGTTGTCTATTTTCTTATCTCTTCCCCCCTCTCTATCATTTTTTCAGTCTTCCCTCTTTTATGCCGTCCTCTTTCTCCACCTCCTTCCTTACAACCCTATCTCTTTCTCCCCCTCCCCCTTCCCCTCCTCCACCTCCCTTACACCCTAACCTCTTCCTCCCTCATCAACCCCTCTCTTACACCCTAACCTCTTCCTCCCTCACCACCCCCTCTCTTACACCCTAACCTCTCCCTCCCTCACCACCCCCTCTCTTACATCCGAACATCTTCCTCCTTCTTACACCGCCACTACCCATACCCCCTCCACATCTCCCAACCTCCCTCCACTGCAACACCCCCCCCCCCTCTTCCTAGAACCCACATTTAAGGGCACCGATTAAACATGTATAAACCCCCGGGCACAAATGCCAATACTCTTCTATATATGTCCGTCGACCTTTCCGGAAATAACCTTCTCCCATTCTGGTTATACACACACAACACACACACACACACACACACACACACATACACACACACACACACACACACACACACACACACACACACACACACACACACACACACACACACACACACGTCATGAAAAGGAATAGAGAATGAAAGAGAGAAAGGAAGAAATACATTGGGGGGTAGTTATAAAAGCTGGATTCTTTACTTAGCATTTGTATTTTTAAAAATATATCTGTTTATTTTCTTTTTGTTCGGGGGGAGGGAGGGGGTGTATTTGGAGGTTTCTATTTATTTTTTATCTTTCTGTCCCTTTCTTCCTTTCTTTCTTTTTTGGTCTATTCATACGTTCATTTACATTTTATCTTTTTATGAAGATATTTGCGTGTCTTCCATTTGTTTATTAATTAAATCAATGACGTTTTCTTTTCTTTTTTTATGATGATATTTACGTTTGTCTGTTATGTAAGGTAGGGAAGGGGCAGAAATAAAAGACATAGACGGAGGAAAAAAAATAAGAGAAGAAAACCCACTGAAACAACAAAAACGAACTAAGAAATACTTTAAGGAATATTAGAATACATATTAAAAAAAATAAATAAAGTAACAAAAAACAAGAAGAAAACTTAAAAGAAAAAGCGGAGAAAAAATAATACAAAGAATGAAGAAAGAAAAACACAAAATACACAACACAACAAACAAAACAGGAGAGAAAGTCAACAGCGCGACATAAACAAGATCGTAACATGTTGACAGCAGCGACGACAAAAATGCGGAATTTCTACTTTGTGTACACGAGAAACACTGCCAAGGGAGGCCTGGCACCGCAGGCACTACTTCAGGCACAAGATGGATGGCACGCGGGAGAGAGACATTAGGAAGAAGAGGAGGAGGGAAAGGAGGAGGAGGAGGAGGAGGAGGAGGAGGTGAAGGAAGAGGGGGGAGTGGTGGTGGTGGTGGTGGTGGTGGTGGTGGTGGTGGTGGTGGTGGTGGTGGTGGTGGTGGTGGTGGTGGTGGTGGTGGTAGTGGTGGTGGTGGAGGAGGTGGAGGTCGTAGATGAGGAAGGGGAAGAGGAAAAAGAAGAAGGAAAAAAAGGAAAAGAAGAAAATGAAGAAGATAAAGAAGAGAGGGTAGAAGTGGAAGTGACGAAAAGAAGAAAGAGGAACATAAAATAAGAAGAAACTTAATACCAATAAAAAGAGAAGAAGGAGAAGTCGCATATGGAGATGAAGAAAAACGAACAAAAGAAAACAAACAGATATAAGGAGAAAGAGGAACGCCGGACGACGCCAGCCGGAGCTCCTTTCCCGCCAAAAACCAACTGTAGCAGCGCTCTTCCAGCCAACAACCCCCCACCCCCCCCCCCAACCCCCGACCTTGCGTCCGGCCATTCCCTCACCCCCTTTACCCTTGCAAGTGTGTTGGTCTCACCCCCCCCCCCTTCGTTTCCCGCCTTTTCCTACTTTCCCCCTTCGTCTTCCAGCCACAAGACCCCCACTGACCCCCTTCCAGTCCCCCCACCCACGTCGCTCGAGGGCGAGTTCGAGGAACAGTGAAGGTTACGAGGGTATCATGGCGAGGGAGCGAGGGTGGAGGGAGGAGTAGGGGGGGGGGGCTGGACGGCGCGATCTCGTGACCTCCGACCGGTTCCAGGATCTTTTGCACCTGACTCAACAACAACTGTTACCACGCCGGGACGCACGCGCGCACGCACAAGCACACGCACAAATACGTGCATCTACACACGCACGCACACCCACACACACACACACAAACACACACACACACATACACACACACACACACACACACACACACACACACACACACACACACACACACACACACACACACACACACACACACACACACACATACACACACACACACACACACACACACACACGCAAACACACACACACACGAATAACATACACACACGTACACATTCCCAACGACCACGTGAGTATATACATGAACCCCTTATGTTTGTTTGCGCGCATACCTGTACCAGTATCCATACGAATGTACAGGCGTGCGTTCGGTACTCGCCAAAATGCGTGTGGTTTGTCCGACCATCGGCAAAAAGAGCCAGACATACCACAGTGGAAAGATACGAATCACATCGTGTCAGTTTTTCTCTCGTCTTTATACCCGAACTGTCGCAAAAACACTCATACCCTTTTTGTTGGCGCTTTTTATGCCTCACACCCTCTCTTGTTCCTTTTTTTTCTTTAGCCTGTCTCTTCTCTTTTTTTTCATTAATTGACTCCTTTTTTTTAATACTCCTTAAAATATTTTAATACTGGTGCCAACAAAAGGTATGTCTACATAGTACAAAGGACTTTCTTTCTCTCATATTTTCTCTCTCCCTCTCTCTCTCTCTCTCTCTCTCTCTCTCTCTCTCTCTCTCTCTCTCTCTCTCTCTCTCTCTCCCACTAACATCATCTAGAACTGTCACTTTTCCTTCTCCTCTTTCTCCCTTTCCTTCTATTTCTTCTCCCTCTTCTCCTCACCGTCATTATCTTTTCTTCTTCCCTTCTTCCAAGACCTCCTTAATCCTCCATCACCACCTCCATCTCAAATACCCCCCCCCCCCGTCCTTCCTCCCCTCTCTTCTATCGTCTGTCCACAGGCTACATCATCCCCCCTATCCTCCCTACCCTCCTTCCCTCTCATCCATCCCCCAGTCCCTCCTTCCCTCCCCCCCTCCCTCCCCCCTCCCCCCTACCTCCTTCCCTCCTCCTCCTCCTCGCACTGCATCCCTTCTCCAATCGTCCCTCCCGCGTAGGCCCGGCGGTGATAATCACATAGGGACAGTGTAGGAAACAAAGGAACATTGCACCTGACGCCACCCACCTGTTCCCGCTTCTCCCACGGTCTCTAATTGGGAGGCGAAGGTCACGGGGCAGGCTGGAAGGGGGGAGTGGGTGGAGGATGGGGGTGGGGTGGGGGGATGGGGGATGGGGGGGAGAGAGAAGGAGGGAGAGAGAAATAGGGGAAGGGAGGAGGAGGGAATGGGGAGAGAAGTAAGGGAAGTGGTAAGGGGAGGAAAGGGAGGAAGGGGAGAGAAGTAAGGGATGGGAGGTGGAGGGTGGAGAGAAGTAAGGTGGGGAGGAGGAGGAGGAGGGAAGTGGGAATGGGAAGGGGAAGGGGAAGGGGATGGAGAGGGAGGGAGAGGAGGGAGGATCTGCAGTAACCCGCCGGCCACCCTTCCTCCTCTGCGGCAGGTGGCGGGCTGACGAAGGGGAAGAAAGGGTGGGAGAGGGTAGAGGAGGGAGGGAGGGGGGGGGATGAAGGCATTTTGCAGGCGTGTGGATCGGCGGGCGGGTGGGCGTAACAGGGATGAGGGGGAGAGGCAAAGGAGCAGGGTAAGTCTTGCCTCCTGAACTAGTCTCTTATGGGGGGGAGGGGGGGAAGAGAAGAGGAAAATAGCAAGGCAAGGAAAAGACGCAAATAACTGACGCAAAAAGAAATGGAAATATGCAGATAGAAAACAAAACAAAACAAATATACTATATAAACAGATTTAGACACAGAGAAAAAAGAGAGAAGAGAGAGAAAGAGAGAAAGAGAGAAAAAGAGAGAGAGAGAGAGAGAGAGAGAGAGAGAGAGAGAGAGAGAGAGAGAGAGAGAGAGAGAGAGAGAGAGAGAGAGAGAGAGAGAGAGAGAGAAAGAGAGAGATTACGGGGATTTATGGAAACTAAAGTCTTATTATGTCAATGCGATATATATTCCCCAAAAGGAATAAAAATAATAAAAATAATAAGGGTAATATGAACTATGATAGTAGCAGTAATAATAATAAAAATAACATTAATAATAGTAATACCAATAATAATAGTAATAATAATAATGAAAAAAAATAAGACTGACAATAATAACAATAATAACAATAGAAATAATAATCACAGCGCTACCAATACCAACACCAACAATAGCAAAAGACATCTTGCGCCTTGCATCTATGTCAACATGAGACAGCGACAAAGGTCAGTGCATCACATCATACTATAGTGACCTTTAAGTGCATCACACCTTGCTATGGTGACATTTGATTGCACTCACCGCGTCTCTCGCTCGGGGAATTTTTACAGGCGGATGAACTCACACTCACCTGAAATGGGAAAAAAAGTCTTTGTAATATATTGTGGCAATGATGGTGATGGATGATGGGGAGGATAGTGGTGATGGTGTTCAAAAAAATGTTAATGTTAATGTTAATGGTTGTGATGATGATAATTATCTAGATAGTAAACATCAAAGGGCAATATTAGTTATAGGAATAACAACAATAACGTAATAATGATGATGATGATAATAATAATGATAATAATAATAATGATAGTAATAACAATAATAATAATAATGATAGTAATAATAATAATAAGAATAATAACAATAAATAGCAACAAGGATAATAATAATAACAAAAATGACAACAAGAACAATAATAACAATACTAATAGTAATAATAAAAAAAAAAAAAAAATCACAATAAGTCACATTATAACATTCCAAAGAAACACTATTGCCTCCCCCACATGCAAATTATGTCATATTCAACCTTCGTAATTCTTAAACCCATTTTTCCCTTTTTCACAGACTTGAAGAATGACGTGAAAAAATATTATTCCATTCCAGTTCCCTGAAAATGAAAGTTAAAAAAAAAAAACTGGTGACGCAAATCAATCAGCGAGTGAAAACATAGGACTCGAGCAACTGTGACGTCAGCAGTTTCCCTTTCCACCTGCTCCTCCGCCTCTCTCTCTCTCTCTCTCTCTCTCTCTCTCTCTCTCTCTCTCTCTCTCTCTCTCTCTCTCTCTCTCTCTCTCTCTCTCTCTCTCTCTCTCTTTCTTTCTCTCTTCTTTTCACTCTCTTTGTTTCTCTTTCTCTCCCTCCTCTTCCTATGATGTGACGTCATGTCTTTTCATAAATCATAACCAAAAAGCAAAAGAACATGACAAAAAAAAAAAAAGGAAAAGGAAGAAAGAGGAAGAAAGAGAAAGAGAAACCTAAAATAAAAAACACATCCTTCATTCCCTATAAGCAAAAAATACGAATCAGTGAAAGAAAAAAAAATGACACATAAGAAAAACAAAAAGACAAAAAACGAGGGGATAAAAAAAGGGAAAATAATTTTCCCCCTCCATCCTCCCTCC